>ML429088.1:23129-64697 GCA_005239525.1 Nicotiana knightiana | reverse complement strand
GGATTATATTTGCAACGCCCGCTTAGTCTTTTATTAGACATAGTTGAGCGTGATCAGTTCGCGACCGGTTCTGCGCGTTCGCATAGAAGAACATCCTCCCCTATCCCTGTTTTCCCGTCACGATCGTGAGAGTACCTTTGCGATCGAGAAGTACAAAACCTCATACATCAGCAACAGTCAAAAAACTAGATTTGTTTCTGAGTTCAGATGGTCTGTAGGCTATCGGAAACTCACCCGAGCCCTCGGGGCTCCAAACCAACATGCACACCAGTCCAAAAATATTATACAAACTTGCTCGCGTGATCAAAACACAAAAATAACACCTTGAACTACGAATCAAACACCAAAACGAATGAAATTTTCAACAAAACTTAAGAACTTCCATTTTAACAACCGGACATCCGTATCACGTCAATTCAACTCCGTTTTGCATCAAATTTTGCAGGCAAGTAATAATTATAGTAATGAAGCTACACCGAATTTCGGAACCAAAATGCGGACCCGGTATCAACAAAGTCAAGCATCGGTCAAATTCATAAATTCTTTAAACCTTTAAACTTCAAATTTTTAATAAATTGCGACAACTCGAGTTAGGGACCTCCGAATTCGATTTTGGGCATACGCTTAAGTTCCAAATCACGATACGGACTTACCAAGACCATAAAAACACGGATCCATGTCAGTTTCCTTAAAATATTGATCGAAGTCAACTCAAATGAATTTTAAGGGACGAATTCACATTTTAATCAATTTTTCACATAAAAGCTTTCTAGAAAAAGGTACGATTATGCCCGCAAAGCGAGAAATGCTAAAAGGATCTATTTGAGGGTTTGAAATACAGAATTAAGGGTTAAACCCTAAATGACCTATCGGGTCATCACAATTACATTTACGTTTCGTTACTTGGATCATACCAAAAGAAGAAAGGGTTAGTCTTTAACATACCTTTAATATCAACTTCCTACTTGTATTTGTGAACAATCTCCTCTACGCCTCAATCTCGAACTACTTCCGGCTTAACGATAGCACCACGAGTTTGAAACAACTAAATGAATGTATACTTGTTGTGACTAACACCTTTTGTTCGTTTTTGTTTGTTAAAGTTCCACAGAGAGCAGCCCCATTTTATTCAATTTGATATCATAAAAAATGTGGGCTTAAGTGAAGAATTTCCCTATTTATGGCCATGGACTCACACAATTAAAGCCATGACTTTATCACTAACAAATTGGCTATGAAGATGCTACCAACATGATAATTTGTACTAGTAACTTGCTGCTCCTTGTTATGCCGCCATGTGGTGACATTCTTATCACTTTGTAATTGTCCACAAATCTTCGTCCTAAAATAATTCTATTAAAATATTAAAATATTAATAAATTATGGTACCATATAAAATTAATACACACTAATATTTCATTAAAATATTCATGTAAATATATATATCCATGTATATCCATATAAATATTAAAATATCCATGTAAAATATATAAAGCATAAAAATTTTCTAATCTCATATATAAAGCATAAAATTTTCGTATATTTACATGGATATTTTACATGTATATCCATGTAAATATTAAAATATCCATGTAAACTTTCTCATATTATGTGTATAATTTAAAGCATATCCGGAAGTAGTAATATTAATAACTATGTAAAATCATATTTTTCAAACTTTTTGCAAAAATGTTCCAGTCTACAGAAATACCATATCAAAATGTATATAACGGTATCAAGGTTATTAAACTTACGGGGTCTTACAATAACACCGTCACAAATCTTCTATAACCCTATGAATGACCTTAATCCCTTCAAGCTCATATAGATTACTACGACTCATCCTAACACTACAGTATAGGATGCTACACTACTAGTATTCGAGACCCCCTTTTTATTCTACACGTGTAATCATCAGGTGCACCCCTACTGACTCATCACCAAAATTTACTCCTGATGTATATAAGTATCACTTTTTGCTCATCCATATATATGGTCCATGTGGAATAATAATCATCCAACAAATCCGAACAATTTACGTACATTCGCTACACTTTCCCACTTAATTAATTATACACATAATTAATTTATAGATCTTATTTCACTTAAATACTAGTCATTTTTAACATAATTCATATACCTTACTATCAATGTTATGTGGTATAACACTACTCTATAAATACGAAATATTATAGCTTGGACCGTATTTTATCCCAAAATATCAAACTTTGACGAAATTCATTTTTTTTTATTTGTTTAACATCTGATCTTCACGACACTTAATCAATACTTATAACCTAAAAAATAATCTTGTAATTGAACTTATGTCAATTATCTTACGACAAATCCAACGTACAAAAGTACGAGATGTAACAGGAGCATTCTACTATAAATATGATTGTTATATAAGGATGTTGTTATATAGAGGTCTGACTGTATTTTATTTTATTTTCCTTCTATTTTTTTTGCAGCAATTTTCGTAGGAAATAAAACATTCATTTTTCATATAGGTAACCTAGAATTCTATGGAAACTTCTATATATTGTTACTATTAAAAGTGAGAGGTTTACACTTAATTATTATTTTTTGAATACAATTTTCAAATATTATATGTGAGCACCTAATTTTTTACCATAATTAGATTTTTTTATCACCTTCTAGTGTTTAAATATTTGCTAAGTTTAATCTTGATATTTTAGCCTTTATTTCACTTTTAGTAGGTTTATTTGATAAAATTAAAAATTTGTAGTTTCTTATATTTTTTCTACTTTAAAATATTAGTGTAATATTTTTAATTTATCTTTTTTTTTTTAAAGATAATAAACAAAAAAGAGAACCAATCAAATATTGCCATTTGGCAAAGATTCCTCTCTATCTTACTTAAAAAACTAGCACATGGCATAACAGATTTTGGTTTTGGCAATTTAAAATCACCTGCACTTTTATTGTTGTACCCATCCTCACAATCACAAAAAGAAGAGAGGGGCAACGGCAGACCTTTAATTTCCTATGCTAAGACCTAATCTCTAACCTAGCAGCCCACCCCCCAAAATCTCATTTACAGAATTTAAATGTGGTCTTTTTGGACTCAAATAATTAAAATGATTGAAAAAATATAGTGATCAAATTACATATAGCGCCCTTTTAAGGGCGCTATATCTTAACGTTTATTTTCCCCGTTAAGGTATAGTCCCCTTTAAAAGGACGCTATATGTATAACACCTTTTATAACGGCGCTATGTCAGAATTTGACAAGATAGGTATAGCGCCTTTATAAACGGCGCTATACATATTTTGTGGGCCCACCAATAACTCTTTTGTGATTAACTTACATAACAATAATTCAAATGGGTATAGCGCCCTTTAAAAGGGCACTATACCTCAAAAAATTCGACCCCCCGAATTGGGCATTGATTTATTTAAAGGCGTTAAAGGATTTTGTAAAAATTCATTCAAAAATATTCTCAACTCTTGTTAAATTTTTCTTCTTGTTAAATTCTCAAGCATTTTGTCATAATGTCTGAAGAGTAAGGGTTTCACTATATTGGGGGGTGAGGTTGTGAAAGATCCCCAGCACCCCTCGACGATGATCCAAAACTCAGTCGGCGCCCACTATCAGCATCTCGGGTCAGCCGATCATCAACAGTGGTCGATGGGCCTGGAAAGTATTGATCCCAATTAGGACAGTTCAAAATCGAACTGAAACCGTTAACAAACTGAACCGATAGCTTATTGGTATTGGATTATCGGGGTAATGGATGATGAACAGATTGAAATTTTATAATTAACGGCTTAACAATTTAGGGACGGATTACTTAATTTTTTTATCGGGTAAACTGTTAAGCAGTTAAGAATTTTATATTTATACTTATACCCATATGTATATAAATTACTACTGAAAAATCACCGGTCACCAGAGCTTAGAAAATCTTTCAGCAGTTCTGCAACGTAATTTAGATGCCTTCTGCAACGTAAATGTCATCTAAGTTACTTAGTTTCCACTTAGATGCCTTAGAAGTTACGTTCCAAACAGATTCAGACTATGTACTTGCCTATATTGCCTTAGATGGCGTTTGGACTAAGTAACTTAGATGCCTTTGTAATAACCAAATGAAAAATAAGTGGAAACTAATAAAAAGTTAGAAGTGCATCTGTATTCTGTGCAGTAGTGATAGAATCTTTTTTTTTCATAGCAAAATTTTACCAGCTATATAATACAATTGTTTAATCAATACTTTCCAGAAAATATGCATGAAAATTGAGACAGTGCAAACACAATTCCAAGATAGAACCAAAGAAGACATCAACACAACATCTCAAGATAGGGCTAGAGAAAGAGATCTATGATAATTGCCAGAATTGGAAGTAGTTTGTAGATCTTAGATGGTATTGTTTTGAAACAGTTTGGTATTGATCGAATGATTGTTCAAAAAAAATTTATTTGACTTCGCCGACAAACCGCCCGATAATCGTTGATCCGATACCAATTCGCCCGTTATCTTATTGGATGGCTAGCAGATTACTACATTCATAATCTGATAACCGATAAGTCGAACCGTTAAGCGTAATTATCCACCCGATTCGTCTGATAAGCACCCCTAATCCCAATCCTCTCGTGTAATGCTCGTGCCCGTGATCAACAATGGATCTGACGGGGTCACCTGCGAAGTCCCTGGAGTGAGTTGAAGCTGAAGGTTGAATGACGATATGCTGCTATGATGGTAGTCTGTCTCATGGAGGTCACCCGGCTGATCAGCTCCAACATCCTCAACAGGTGCCTCAACGCCCCCTTGCTGGGGACCATCTCCTCGCCGGCCCCAACGACCTCGTGGGGAAGCCCTATCTCGTGGGACAACCCTACCTCAATGGTACTGATCTGGCGCCACATAAGCATGGTCGTGTCCTAAGCGCTCATCCTCTCGGGCTTGCCGCAGTGTCCAGGCAGCTAGCTCTATAACCTATCGGCCATACTCGTGCAAAGTGGCCGCTCCCTCACCGGCATGCTGCTTCATCTGCAGTCCCAACTGGTGGAACAAATGTAGTCCAATAGCCTGCACAACATGTAAAATATAAATTAGGAAATGCTAGGTTACAATTATAAGTAAGAATATGAAATACCATACTAGTGCCTCGTGCCTCCCGGCGTATGGAACGCACCAACCGCCAGCGCGATGAATGGGATTTCCGACGAAAAGTCGGGTAATGCCGCGGTACCAGCCCATATAATCATGCTTGGTATCCGTCCGGCACGATGAGGGGAAGGGGGGAGGGGGCGGAATCAGGTCAAGTCACCGGTCCCAAGTATCGATATGCGCCTTTAGCCATGCCACATATGCCTGATCCACCCTGGAACAATCATCCCGCCGAAAATGTGTGGTCTTCCAGGTGGGCGTGGCAGTACAAGCTGCGGACAGCCAAACTGGCGAAGTCCCCGCCGGTGGCATGATGCTCCACAATATCAAGGCACATCAACGGGATGGAAGAGCTCCAAATAATTCGACCGACCGAGAAATAATCAGGCAAGCCAGTTATCAGCGCGTCGCTGTATGGCCTCCAGATGAACTATTAAATAACAACAAAAACCGTGAGTATACGCAACACATATGAAGCCATGCCAAGTAAACTTAGGTATACATTTACTTGTGCGCCTTCCATCAAATCCAACAAATACCTGCACAAGGGGAGATTATGTCGAGCCTCTTGCTCTCGTCCATATCCCCGCCGGAGAACCCACCTCCTAGCTAGAGGGAGAAACGGAGGTGGTACATCCGTAGCTAATGGTGGTAGAGATGGCTGCAACTGCAGGAACTGCTCCCAGGCCCAAACCTAACATACAAAGTTGACGTAAATTTAAGATATATTCTTACTGGATATGTTCTAATGAATAGAATATTCGAATGTGTTCTCACCTATAGCATCGGCAAAAATCCAGCAACGTCACGCTGGGTGCCCATGCTCACCCGACACATCTTCCTGTACAAGTAGGCGAGAACAACAACACCCCAGCTGTACTGGGGTAAATCATCTAGCTGCTCAAGATGATGAAGAAATCTCAAGCTGACTAGGTTCCTCGAAGTGTTCGGGAACAATATCCCTCCAAACATAAGGAGTAGCAGCAACTTCGTGTACCGGTGAATATGCAGATCCGGTGTATCGCCAGTGATGTCAGGGTGCAATACCTCCAAATGTTCTCGGATAGTCGTCAATTGCAGACGGCTGGCCCCAGCCAGTGCATTCTCCTCCTGTGGCCGGAAACCAGTGAGCTGCTGCAGCAAGTCCAGGTATTGCCCACCTATAAGCTCTCTCATGGCCTGCGGCAGAACAACAAGGTGTCCATCAACGGGCAACCCATATATAACCTCCGCGTCCTGCAGCCCATGATTATTAAGTATTCACATATGGGTTCCAGGCTCGATATTTGAGGCCCAGTAGCACCAAGATATCCTTAATTCTTGTATGTATTAGTTTTATTATTTAATATGTTTGTTAGTTACTCACTTATTTTTTACTATAATAAAATTAATAAATTAATTTTTATAATTATACAAGATTTAATTATTAAGTATTCAGATATGGGTTTCAGGCTCGATATTTGAGGCTCAGTAGCACCAAGATATCGTGAATTCTTATATGTGTTAGTTTTATTATTTTATATGTTTGTTAGTTACTCACTTATTTTTTACTATAATAAAATTAAATAATTAATTTTTATAATTATGCAAGATTTAATTATTAAGTATTCACATATGGGTTCCAGGCTCGATATCTGAGACCTAGTAGCACCAAGATATCCTGAATTTTTGTATGTGTTAGTTTTATTAATTTATATGTTAGTTTTAATATTTTACATATTTTATTTTATATGTTTGTTAGTTACTCACTTATTTTTTTACTATAATAAAATTAAATAATTAATTTTTATAATTATACCGGAAAATATTACCAAGAATTCGGAAAATATTTTTGTTTTCTCATGTTATTTTCTTACCATCGTGTCACGACCCAAATTTTCCTCTGTTGGGTATCGTGATGGCACCTAGTCTTAGGGACTAGGTAAGCCTAACATTTCTACTAAACAACAACAATAATAAATGAATTATAACAGTCTCGATATTGACATCTTGACAAAGTTTACAATTTCTCAAAACCCGGTAAATACAAGTCATAAGCTCTACGAAATCCTTCTATCAAATCTAAATACAACTGTCTAAGAATAAGTAAGCACCGTTGAATAGAATAAAACAGGAAGGTGACTCCGAAGCATGCGAACGCAGCAACAGGTTACCTTGAGTCTCCTCAGCAATGATATGTGCAGCTGCTAACAATGATAACCTGGATCTGCACACAAAAATGTGCAGAAGTGTAGTATGAGCACGCCACAGCGGTGCCCAGTAAGTATAACGACTAACCTCGGTAAAGTAGTGACGAGGACTAGTCAAGACACCACCGGTCTAATAAGTAAAAATGCATAAATGTATAAATGACCGAAACATAATATCTATCTAAAGATTTTTCAATATAATTAACGGTAAGATCGAATAATACGGAATAAAATTCAATAGTTACGATCAACGGACAACATAGAAGAAATACGCAAAGAGAATGGAAAAAATACAATCCAAACGGCGGGAATCACAACCCAATAAAAGCACTAGCAACTCAGCACTGCATCAATTTATTTACGTCTGGCCTTAGCCAATAAACTCAATAAAAATGGTCAACCTTCGAGTGAAAACCTTTGAATAGTGAGTTTATTTTGAAAGCTTCAAAGATATAATCATTTCGGAATAGAGAAATTTCTTCTTTGAAACATACTTTATCTGAATGTATATTTATATATTTTTATAAAGAGAAATCTTAACAACATAGTCTCTTCAAAATACGGGGGATTCAAATATACTTTCCCAAATATTGCTCTTTCAAATATCATCAAAATACGTGATGTTCAAAATATACTTTCGCAAGTACTGCTCTTTCAAATATCATTATTCTGCAAGACAAATGCTTTTCAAGTATACTTTCGAAATAGAAGTCTTTTAGACATAACTTTTCCTGGAGATAATTGCTTTTCAGCTATACTTTTCAATATATATATTTATATCTCTCGATCCAAATCTCCTCAATGATAAAACTACCGAAACTCAATCTGCAACTCATAATTTGTCATGCGATGCAGTACAGGGGGGAAGCTCTTGGATCTCTGTCTGTAGTCCCAATTTAAATATGCGATGCAGTACAGGGAAAAGATCCCGAATCTCTGTCTGTAGTCCCAATTTAATTATGCGATGCAGTACAGTGGGAAAACTCCCGGATCTCTGTCTGTAGTCCCAATTTAAATATGCGATGCAGTACGGGGCAAAGCTCCCGGATCTCTGTCCGTAGTCCCAATTTAAATATGCGATGCAGTACAGGGGAAAACTCCCGGATCTCCGTCTGTAGTCCCAATTTAAATATGCGATGCAGTACAGGGGGAAAGCTCCCGGATCTCTGTCTGTAGTCCCAATTTAAATATGCGATGCAGTACAGGGGGAAAGCTCCCGGATCTCTGTCCGTAGTCCTAATTAAATATGCAAATGCAGTACAGGGGGAAAGCTCCCGGATCTCTGTCTGTAGTCCCAATTTAAATATGCGATGCAGTACAGGGGGAAAGCTCCCGGATCTCTGTCTGTAGCCCCAATTTAAATATGCAATACAGCTACTGAGGAAAATAACCAAAATGTGACAGAAACAACATATATTGCCACAACCGGCGCAAAGGCAAACAAGGCCGAATACAAAGTGCGATGAGCAAATCAATACAAAGACTTAAATAAAAAAAGTGGTAAAAACTCACTCATAAGAAGTAGCCACTGAGAGGAATGTCAAGCACAAAGAGAGAAAAACATAACGAGGGGAAGACAAGGCAAATATAGCAACTATTCTATACATTCAAGTTCGCAACCAAGAAACCAAATCATCCCGGCTAGGGAATCAGCTATAACCAATCTCACTTAGACAATTAGCTTCACTGAATAAACTAAGTTTGAACAAATGCTCAGTAAATAGACAACATCAAAGAATACCATCAACATGGACGGTCATCAATTAAACCTAAGTAGTACTTCATTTAAATCACAATGTACGACTCACGGGCATGCTTGACCAATGTATAGATATTCCAATTACTTGCTGGACATTTATAGGGCGAGATTACACTAGTTTTAGTCACATAGGTAGTGTATGAAGAAAGATATAATATAACGGTAGGAAAAACAAAGTCTTCATTTAAGTCAAATAAGATCAAATAAGAAACAAGGAATGCCAGGCACATACTTCTAATCTGAGCAGGAAGAGATGAAACTAGGAATCAGGAATTCTGATATAATAAGTGAAATTCATGTACGGGGAACATAAGGATCTAAAAATTCCTAAAGGGCAATCTATTTGCAAATAAGTCCGAGTACACACTCGTCACCTCGCGTACGCGAACTACGATCAACATAGAAGACACAATCCTAAGGGGTAGTTCCCCCCCACAAGGTTAGGCAAGATACTTACCTCAAAGACGACAACCCGATACTCAAAAATAGACTTCTCGGACGGGAAGGCCTCCGGACGTCTCAAAATCAACTAAAACAACTTCAAAATACATATAAAACGTATAACGAACGATTTCGAATAATAAAGTTTCAATCTTTGAAAATTTATAAAAATCAACCCAAAAGCCAACCCCCTGGTCCGCACCTCGGAACCCGACAAATTTTACAAATTCCGATACGAGTTCACTCATACTAAATTTATCCAATTCCGATAACATTTGGTCATTCAAATCATGAATTTTCATTTTTGAAGTTTTCTTTCAAAACCCACAATCCCCTCAACCCAAAACACAATTTAAATGATAAAAATACGAACTAATTCATGAAATATATTTAATTCTAGTGGAAGAACACTTACCCATTCGATTTGTGTGAAAATCCCTCAAGGAATCACCCAAAACCGAGTTCTAGAAGTCAAAATATGTTTAAAATGGTGAAACCCCCGATTTTGGAAACTTATAATCTGCCCAGGCTTTTAAAGCATCACGATCGCGGGGATCGAGGTGCGATCGCGTAGAAGGAAAATGAAGCTGGCTTAAAATGCTCTACGCGATTGCAGAATAGCTTATGTGATCACGTATAAGGAGTAAGTTAGCTTCTGCGATCGTGGACCAATTATTGTGATCGCATAGAAGAAGAAATGGCCACTGCCAAGATAACACTATGCGATTGTGAGCGTTTGTATGCGATCGCGTAGAGTGAAGTCTACAAGTTGTGTGATCGCGAAGTGAACAGTGTGATCGCAATTAAGGAAATTGGGCTGGTCCATTTTACACTATGCGATCGCGGATTTCTCTATGCGATTGCATAGAAGGGGACACCAGATAGCAGAAACAGCAGAGGAAAATGAGAGAAAATGGACCCAAACCCTATCTGAAACACACCCGAGCCCTCGGGGCTCAAGACCAAATATACACACAACCTAAAAGACATCCTACGGATTTATTCGAGTAATCAAATCACCAAAATAACATCATAAGCATCGAATTAAACCTCAAGATCAATGGAATTTCTCAAAACTTCTTTAAACATCAATTTTTGCATTTAAGGTCCGAATCACGTCAAACTAAGTCCGTTTCTTATCAAATTTCACAGATAACACATATAAGAAATATGGAACTGGTATCGGGCTCCGAAACCATGATACGGGTCCGATATCACAGGTTTCACCTCAATTTTCATTTTAAAAAACCTTAATATTTTTCAGAAAATAATTTTTTTTAAAAAAATTATTTCTCGGACTTGGGACCTCGGAATTCTATTCCGGACATACGTCCAAGTCCCATATTTTCCTACGGACCCTCCGGGATCATCAAATCACGGGTCCGGGTCCGTTTACCAATAACGTTGACTGAAGTCAACTTTATTCAAATTTCTAATACAAAATTATCATTTTTATCAGTTTTTTTTCACATAAAGGCTTCCCGGCTACACGTTCGGGCTGCGAACGCAAATCGAGATGAGATAGAAGGAGGTTTTCACGACCTCAAAACACAGAATTAGCTAGAAATATACGGGATGACCCTTTTGGGTCATCACACATCGTTGACTAGAATTGGAAAGATTTGTGTTTGATCAAACCCATTTTTTGACGTATTTTTGGATATAAGAGATACTTAAATGATTAATTTCAATAACTACAGGGATACTACGCTAAAAGGGCAATATATTACTAGTCTTTAAGGAAATAAATAATTTAAACCAGATAAAAACAACAAATACATTTAATCGCAAAACATTCACGAAAATACATATACAACAATAAAAATTAACTTATTAACATTTTTTTTACAAATAATAATGATTTATCAATTTTACATATTTTTTAGCACACCAATTTCTTAGTCCGGATAAAAATAAAATACCAGTTAAATCGCAAAAAACACAAAACAACATAGAACACATTTAAAACAACTAATATGTATTTTTTATACGAGTTTCGACAAAAACTAAATCGGAATACCTCGATTTAAATTTTCTGGAAAGTTGAAGATTTGAATCCGAAACGAGCAACCCATAACGAGAGAAGGCTTTAGCTAGGATGTGAGACCAAAAATTTTTATTTTTTGTGGGACGGGTGGGGTCCACTCGAGTTTTTTTGGGTCGTTAATGGGGGGCCGCTGGAATTTTGAATTAAAAATTGGGGGGGAGGGTTTATGTTCTGTAGCGTGGAGAAGGGAAGGGGACGACTTTATGAAGAAGTATAGCGCCGTTTATTAAGGCGCTATACCTAGACGTCTAATCAACTTCAAATATAGCGCCCTTTTAAAAGAAGCTATACTTTATCGGGCAAAACGGACGTTAAGGTAAAGCGCGCTTTAAAAGGGCACTATGTATAGTTTGGTCGCTATATTTTTTTACTCATCTCGGTCATTTGAGTCCAAATAGGGGCATTTGCATCTATACCCACTTTCTGTGTCACGTTTTAACTTGTGCCCGCTTTGCAAAAAAATTGCAAGTGTACCCACTTTTTCGCATAACTTCAGCATACGGGGCTGAAGTAGCAAAGACAATCATGCAAAACTTCAGCATTCTAGTAGACGGGCCTGAAGTAGCAAGTGTGCTGAACTTAAGCATAATAGTTGAACTTAAGCATAATAGCTGAACTTAAGCATAATAGCTGAACTTAAGCATAGTAGCTGAAGTTTTGTTCTCTATTTGTTGAAGTTTTTGTTTAACTTGTGCACGTCTTAACGCAAAACTTTTGGTTGTAATTGATGAAGTATTTGTTTTTGTAATTGGCGAAGAGCTGAAGTTTTTGTTTTGTAACTGCCGAACTTCAGCTCTAGAGCTGAAGTAGCTGAAGTTTTGTTCTCTATTTGCTGAAATTTTTGTTTAACTTGTGCACGTCTTAACGCAAAACTTTTGTTTGTAATTGCTGAAGTTTTTGTTTTTGTAACTGGTTTTGTTTTGTAACTGGCGAACTTCAGCTCTAAAGCTGAAGTTTTTGTTTTTGTAACTGGGGAAGTTTTTGTTTTGTAACTGGCGAACTTCAGCTCTGATAAACATATTTATGGCAATCATCTCATGAACTAAAGTTCCATAGCAGCACCAACAGCAGCAGAAAAAAGAAGAAGAAGAAGAAGAAGAAGAAGAAAATGAAGGAGGAGAAGGAGGAGGAGAAATAGGGCTGAAGTTATTTAAAAAATTGGTACAAATTAAAAGTTTAAAAAAAAAATAGATATAAGTTAAATAGGGCCGACCAAATAGAGCACCCGCAATTTTTACGTCCAAATAGACCACATTTAGTTCCGGACTCCCCTGTGTCTTCCCCAAAAAAAGAGGATCGAATTCCAGAAAGTTTCTGCCACCGCCCTCTCATTCTCCAACCCAACAATACTCAGCTACAACGCACACACACAAAACAAAGACAGAAAAAACGGGAAAGGGGACGGGGGACGTGAAAACAAAAGGAAGAAACGGGCAGATTTGGGACGAGAGATAGAGAGGACGAGAGAAAAAAAACTGCTGCTCCTCCACGTCTTTTAGCTCAAAAAACCCAGCTGAAGCATCGTCCTTTCATTACCCAAAGACTCCCAAAACTCCATTGAAACCTAGCCCCAAAGCTCAGCAAAATCCAACCAAAAAAGAGAAGCAAAACCAGCTCAAAAATAGCCGAAAACAACCTCAAAATCAGCCGGAGTTCAGCTTCGTCGTTTTGGTTTAGTTTGAGTTTTCCGGCGAGCTTCGAGGCTGCCGGAGAGGTGGTTCTGAGGTCGTTCAAGGTGCCGAGGTCGTTGGGAAATGTTCCGTTCAAGAGTTGTCTAATTTTGGGTGACTTAGGCTTAAATTCAATACAAAGATTTGCCTTAGCAATATTGAAGGAAGTTTACTGCTTTGAGGTTCACTCTTATCTTCTTCTTTTCTTCAAGTTTTGTTAGCTTATATGTCTATAAGATTTTGTTTAGTTGCTGTTGAGTTAACAGTTTTTTATAGCTTCTGTTTGTTAACACTTTCAAACATAGGCTTAAGTGGTTTACGTAAAACTCATGAATTTGGTTTAAATTGTTGAATATGATCTCTTGATTTTGTGTTATGTGGGATTTGTCATACCCTTTTGTTTGTTACAATTGCTTGGGTATGAATTACGTTGCCTTAATCCCGTTGCTTTTATATTTTCACATTGTGGCATGTTTTAGTATTGTCAATATTTAATGAAGATTAATTAATATTATTTTGAGCAATCAACCCGTTAAGTTGTAAATAATTCATTGTAGTTTGCTAATAATTTAAAGAGCTGATTAAAAATCCATATCTATAACTCTTGGCCTTACAATAATCTCAAATTAGCTTTTAGGAAAATAATTATGAACATTCGCAGCTTGCTTTATGCGCGATTAAATAAATCGTCCTGATTATGGGTACGATTCCCGTGGCATAGTCATGATACGTAATCCCCAATTCGAATGTGCGTTTCACGTAACTCGACCATAACTTCAAATAATAATAATAATAATAATAATAATAATCATGTTGCAAATCGCTGTTGCTTTTCACGTGACGCGATTCGCAATGTGTTCAAAAACAATAAGTGCGCGAAATCACGACTTATTTAAATTAATTTCATAACTCCTAAAAGCAATTAAATTCTATTAAAAGCGGTTAGAAAGTTAGAAATGCACAATAGTTTTAAACATGTAATAAATCAAATAATTCGGCCAATTGTTAATAGTTGAGCGACCGTGCTAAAATCACGGAACTTGGGAATACCTAACACCTTCTCCGGGGTTAACATAATTTCTTACCGGGTCTTCTGGTTTCGCAAATTTTCTCGATTTGGGATTTAAAATAAATAGGTGACTTGGGACACCAGAAATTATTCCAAGTGGCGACTCTGAATAAATAAATAATCTTATTTCGAATAATGTCACTCTATTTGGAAAAACTCCATATCCCCTCGGGAAAAAGAAGGTGTGACATTATATAAAAAATTTGATGAAAAGAAAAATATTATTCGAGTAGGAAATGAGTTCAAAAATTATATATACTTTCTATATTATTATTAAATTAAAACTCTCAAACAAAAAAAATTATTAACTTTAATATTAAGAATAAATAATTAACTATTTGAGTTAATTAATTAGCAAAAGAATTCAATTAAATTCTTTTTCAAAATTTTCAAGTTGATAGAACTCTTAAGTTACATAAATTTATTCCCACAAGAAGAGGACTAGCAGTGAAAGAAATAAGAAAACTAAGCAAACTTAATTATATTATAGAACTAATTTGTTACTTGTTTTCAGTAATGGGTAACAAAAAAAATCATAATATATTTTTAAATTTCTCATAAAGGATTTCACAATAAGACATAAAGGATTTCTATCGGACCAGATTTTTTTACTTGGTGAATCAGCTAAATTGGATTCAATATTTATTACTTTTAACGGCGTACAATTTTTTAAATTTTTGTTCAATAATTCAAATATATTATTTAAAAATAATTGTATGAATTTTAGATACGCGCGCATTCCGACCGACTAATTGTACAAGTATCTCTAAAAAAATTATATTTCACCCAAGAGTTTCCTGATATTCTCCAAGTAACGGTATGTGTTCTAAAAGCTAAGAGTCATTTCCTCCAACTAGTCAATCAAATCTCTCCAGGTTAAGGTTACTCTCTAGCAAAGCATTAGTGTTTGACAAGTGAAAGTGAAGAATGAGTTGCCAGAACAGTAAAACAGAAGAAACGCATGACGAACAACACAATACCAGCAAAGACCCTAAACACAAACCCTTCTTTGACGTTTACGGCCCTCAGGTTTGGAACTTTTCATGTTATATATCTATGCGTTGTGTATTTACAAAGGTTCTACTATCATATATCATGAATGTGAATTCATTTGGCTTATATTGTGAGTTTAATCCACTTGCGTCTCTTTAAAAGGTTCCAAAATTGTCAGATCACATTTTTTTTGGCTTTGTTGAGTAATTTGTAGTTCATGGATTTCTGGTTTTAAATGCACTAGTTTACCGGTTTATGTAGAAAACCAGAAGGGAGAAAAGAGTGAAGGGTGAAAAAAAATAGAAAAGGGAAGAAAACCTTTTTAGAGCTTGTGGGCTGAGTTAATTTAATTGGTTTGTATTGGCTGGAGTTTCAATTGTTTAAAAGAGGAATAGTTTTTTAAGAAAGCCTTTTTTAATTTTAAAAGAGGAATCTTGGTGCGAGAAATTGGGATCATTGCTAGTGAAAATTTATTGCTATCAGTAGATATATTTTTGATTGTGGATTCAATTGAAACTGGTTATAAATGCATTAATTTTGGAAAATAACTAGTTCTGATAGAAACTCAAAATGGATAAAAGAGACGAGGCTAAAAAAGTGAGAAAAGAAAGTTTTTTTTTTAAAAAACCGATAAAAGAACTATCTTTTGGGATTTGCAGACTGAGTTCGTTTAAGTGGGTTTTATTTTCTAGACCTTTTAAGTTGCTCGCGTGAAGGAGAGGAATGTTGTTCGGAAAGATTAAGATATGTGTTATTGAAAATTGACCACCATTACATGCTATTCCTGTTGTGAGCATCATTCTCCGTTGGTTGGTAGTTATTTTGTTGTGTTTATTTTGGAGACACTGGTTATGTTGTTAAATTTTCCAGAGTAGTTGTGCCTGATCCGTTAATACATGTCATTGTGCAAGAGAAACTATAACTCGATACATGCATGTTGGTTGAACTGTTATAAATGTCTGTGATTGGTATTCAAGTTTTGAGTGTGGTGCAGGGGAGAGCAGATATTGTTTTCAATTAACCGGAATCCAACTTGACCTTGAACCTTCAAGTATGTTCTATAACATACTGATCGAGGTTATTTGTTCTTATTTTACATGAGGTTAGAAGCTGATTTATCATGCTTAATGTGATAATACAGGACGTGCAAGGTCTTGTCACGTGGGTGCTTGCTGATGGGTTCATGCCGTCATGGGCTTTTATCAAAGTAATGCATTTCATTCATTTCTTTGCGTGTTTTTTTGTGCGTCTCTTTATATGTATATCAGATGCACAAACATCTCACTCTTTTGTAATCCTTCGATGAAAATCTGGTGAGGACAGGTTGAGATGTCCTTACCTTGAGATTTATCATACAGCCGGAGTCCTTTTCAAGGATTCATTGCTTACTGGATTATGTATATAGTTGAGGCAGACGTATAAATAACCTGCCAACAATGATTCTTTGTTTGGTGGTCTAGATTATACTGAAGAACGATAACCTTAATTGTTCATTTGCATCTCCAGACTAGATAGATGATCTAAGTGTTGCTAGTGACCTACATTATGGTATTAGACACAGATAGTTGAAATCTAAAGAAGTATGTGGATGGTTATATAAATCAATATGGAGTATCTGATATTGTGCAATTATGTGCTGTTAGATCACTTACTGACCCACCCGTTCGAAAAGAAATAAGTCACGTCTCCTTTGCGTCTCTTCTTGACACATGGAATGAATCGAAGAATTGTTCAAAATAACGGGGACAATGTGAAATGAAAGATCATTTTTTTAATTGTTAGTCTGGTGTAAGGAAAGAATACTGTTCTGACTCAGTTGAGTCACATTGACAACTTTAAATATCTGCTTACATGGATTTGGTGTTTATATTATAGAAATTATGGACTATCAAAAAAAAGGAAGAAAAAAAGAAAGAAATCAATTTTGGACTTATTTCCCATCTTAGGTGTTCACATTGACATATTTTGCTGTATGTAGCAAAATACCTGTATGAATTCACAAAAATACATTTGTGCGCTTCCCTTCATTAGTAATTGCAGTCTTCGAAATTATCCTTCATTTAGTAATATGCAGTCTTAGATTCAGATTTATTCTTTATTCTTAGATAATTCAAATACTAGTTCCTGTTTTTGACTTTTATGTTACTGTGTGATGAATATACAGAATCTACCATCAACACACATAGTTGCAGTATCTTAGATGTCATTGTGAGTCATTAGGAGAATGAGTTAATTGCAAAGATTTTCTTACTTGAGGTTGAGCTCTATTTGAACAGAATCAATGAAATTTTGATAATACTAAAGAAATGGTTATGGTTTTACTTGCTGTTGGGTCTTTTGTCATATGAGATTCGGAGTGTTATACATCCTGAGCTTTTAATATTTTGCACATTTGTGACGTGTAGGGAGATAGAATTTAGTTAATGAAGGTGCTTTTTTGGCTTTTGGATGGTCCGAATCAGTTTTGTGGTGAATAATATCTTCCTTAGATAGAGGCTGAATGTAGTTTCTTCTTTCCCTCTTTCTTTTTGCATGCAGAACAAGCCTTTGATCCCTAAAGTGGTTATGCTGTATGTTCCTGCCCTTGATGCCGCTCTACGTTTATCACAGTCCAAAATGCTCAAAGGTTTCAAAGAATGCTGTGGTATTCCGAGGCCAGTTTTAGCTCTCAGGTTGCTTATACATTAATGTTCGAAAAATCACTATCTTATAACTATTGTGTACTTGTCTTTAAACTTTTTGGTACTCTTCTGTCAATGGAAATTATGGTTTTCTTATTATTATTGGCTGTTGTCATGGTAGCTGTGTATCAGATGGAAATCAGAAAATAAATGCACTCCTTACGTACAAATCAAAGAGGAAAAGGAAAGAAGCTGAGCACATTTCACCAATAAACACCGAGTCTTCTGAACAAGGTCTGAGTCTGATTCTAGAAGTCTTTTGTTGCAATTCCTTTGCTATTGTGGTTCTACTTCTGGTTAGTTTTAAGATGGTAGAGGTTCATTTGCTTGTGGGAAGGAGGTCTAGAAACGACATGCCTGGTAAAGCAGGCACAGTCTCTTCCAACTTTGTATCAACGGGACTGCTCTGTTCTACGTCATTCTCATAGGCTTTATAACGGTCGTTAAATAATTGATTCTTATACTTTCTCCAAGTATACTGAATTGAATCAAAAACCCACTTTTTTGCAGCATCAGGAATGGCATATTTTCCCTACAAATGTAATTTAGTACAGTTAGGTTAGTGTAAAAATATGAAATATCTACGCAGAATATTGCGAATTTCAAACCTTGATATATTTCCACATATCTTCTTTTGTTTCAAGTTTCCTCCAATTAAACACATTAAGAGGACAAAAGGCCGCATTCCTTGCCAATGAGCCGAGGAAGCTACCCAACTCTGCTACAACATCATCAGTAGGACCTATGAGTTGATTGTTCTCGTTTAGCACAATTAGCTTGCGCTCTTTCCTACCATAAACACTTGGCATCAGAGTTTTTCCTCTTTTTCTTTTTTCGGCAGAAGGACCTCCATTAATATTAAGTAAGAATAATCACCATATATCATGTCAGTATTGTTTGTTAATTTAACGAAATAAAATTTATATGTTCTTGCCTTGTTCCTCGGATTGTTCGTTTGTTTCATGATTGGAAGAAACCTCAAATTGTTCATGTCCGGCTTGTGAAGTACGAGTGGTGGAATCCAGTGGCAGTTGCTGCAATTGTTCATGTACTGCTTGTGATGCAAGACAGATAGAGTTCAGTGACTTTTGCTGCACAAGTTCATGTACAATTTGTGTTGGAGGAAAAGCAAAAGGTTGAGGCAGTTGCAATAATTGTTCTTGCACTTGAGCTCCTAATTGCGAAAGTTGTTTTTCAATTAAATTCAGCCGATGCTTGTCATTTGTCCTTGTAGCTTGAACAACTTTTTTTTGTTTTCAACGATGAAACTTTTTGGTTCAGCAAAGATGCAAGTGATCCGGTTGCAATGCAATTTTTAGCTTTTTTGTTCTTGAGTGCCCTTCCTGATTCTCAACTATTCAAATTCCTGTCAAATTCAGAAAATTAAATAAGAAATAAGTTTATTTGATATAGGAGCTGCTGGTATATAATTTGATGCTTCCGTTGACATTGATGTAACTACAAATACTTTAAAATCAAAGGAGCTAAAACAGCAAAATCAACCAGTCCTAGTCACATTCCCTGAGAAACACGTTAAGCTCACTGAGACCAAGGACACTGCCAACAACTCTTTTAAGCATAATTGCACCTATGTAGGTTCAAACTATAAATCTTGATTTCACTAGCTACAACTGCCACAAAATTCCAGAAAATGACTACCAAAAAGTAATCTGCATTAGACTTGATTAACATGGAGAGCTTGATAACAAATGAATCTTCACAATAATGATGCAATTAATAAGCACAGTGATGTTCTTTTCTCTACAAACAGCAGGAAATTTATTAGAATAAGGAGAAGTTCATAACTAAATCAATCCACATATGTTCCCGTTTAGTAAGGCGAGTTATCTAGGGAAATATCATTAAACAGATATCAATTGATCTCCCTAAAAACAAGACTAACAGGAACAGAAGACTACCCCATTCAAACTAGGTGAAGCATGTCAAAATTCATGGATGAGCACTACTCAAAACACGACAAGAAAGGAAAGAATTTCATTATGACACCTAAATTAGATTAATTTACTACTCAAAGAATATGGAATCCAAACTGAAATCGCTAATACACGACATGACCAAAATTTAGCAAAATGCCGCAACAGCTTCAAAACATTAAACTAAACTATCCTAAACAACAATAGGCAAGGAACATCGATGAATAACTCCAGGAAAATGCAAGTAATTGAACAGATAAATTAAAAGGCAAGAAAAAACTGACTTTTAGTCCATTGAGTTTGGAGAATTGGACAGAGATGAAATGAGGAACAGATAAAGACATTGTTTTGGAGGCTTTATGTAATAATAGGCTTAATTAACACAGAAAGTGTTCAATTTCAGGCAATAATAAACAAAGTGCAGTACACTCCTGGAGTCAGAAAATTAAATTTAGATTTCTTAATGAAGAATTCACCTACCTCTATCAAACACAAATGAAGAATTCTGATTTTCTGATTTGCTGATGTATATTAACGTCACCAAGAGCTGCTAAAATATTAGATCCCAAATCCTGCAAAACTGAACCATGTCAGACTAAAATACTAAAGGAAAAAATTAAAAATTATTAGAATTATATAAACAAGAGTAATTACAAAATATTGATAAAAAATATTATTACTCACTCTAAACATAATATATTTAAAAGAATATCAGAAGTTTCTTCTTTAATCATTTGATTCCATCCAGTCGCAATCAGTATCATCAAACTCATTCTGCTCTTACGATGTTTCTATAATTGTATCATGTGAATGTTGTTCATTAGATGGAATATCAACGACATCAACGGGTACATCGTCTCTTGAGCATTCAACGTCAACATCAACTAATCTACTTAAGGAACCAATGTCATCATTAGGCTCCCTCCAAAATGCGTCTTCAATATTGGGGCAATTCTCTTCCTCTAAATCATATAAATCAACAGGGAATTTACTCCTTGCATAATAAACATCTTTTTCAATAGGATCCTCTACATAAAAAACTTGATAAACTTGTGATGCTAACACAAAAGAGTCATCTGGACTACATAAGTTCTTAAAGTACACGCGGGTTAACCTATATTCATCTATTTCATTACGAAACCAGTCGCATCTAAATAGTACAACACTAAAACAACCCCAATAATCAATCTCAATGATATCCTGAATAGCTCCATAATAGATAACCTCACCATCGATGTGATTTTGGTCCCTAGATCTAGCAAAGCTATCGGTTGTTACCGATAATGTCACTCCATTATTTTGAGTCTTGCATCGGGAATCCCATTCTATGGTATGAAATCGGTATCCATTAATGAAATATGCAGTATATCTTTTGGCGATCGCATTAGGCCCTTTAGCTAGCCATCTTACATAATCGGGCACTTCAATATTTTTAACTTTCTTAGCAAACCAACTGTTGAATTCTCGACTATGATTTCTTTCCCTTTCCCATGCATTTGATCTACTGTGATTACCAATTAAATTCTTAAGTTCCCTGCAATCATGAATATTTCAAGATCAATCATATCATTAAAAAAATGAATTATAAAATAAGTGTTATATAATTTATCTTACTCGATAAACTTTTCCACTTGTTCATCTCCAGTATTGAACAGAGCATATCGATATGCTTCATAACATAATTGTGGATCCATGTGAAAAGTATTTTTCTTCTTATTTCCAATTGAATGACCTATAACAGGGAATATAGATGACAAATTTTGAGGGCACTCATCATCTACAGTTGGGTATCTACTGAATCTTGTCTTCACGCTGTCATGTAGGTATCTTGAACAAAAAGTCAAACACTCTTCTGCCAAAAATCCCTCTGCTATTGATGCTTCTGGACAAGATCGATTACGAACAAATACCTTGTATTTACATAGGTTCCTCTCAATGGAATACATCCAACGAAGATGAGCTGGACCCCCAAGCTTAATTTCATTCACCAAATAAATAGGCAAATGTGGCATTATATCGTAAAGTGTTGGATGAAAAATCTTTTGAAGCTCACAATTTATTTCAACAATTTCAGATTTCATTTTTTCAAGATCTCTTCGCCTTATGACCTTACTACATATGGCTCTAAAAGGAATTACCCAACCTAATCAAGGCCAATAAAATACTCTTGGGCAACGTCTTTCTACCAACAACCTGGAGCAAGTAATGCATTATAAAATAAGCATCATGACTCTTGTACCCTGATATTTTCATCTCATTCGCTTGAACGTGTTCTAAAATTTTTGAAGCACAACCTTTTGGTAACTTGGAATTTTTATGACGGTACAAAATAAACTTTTCACTTTTGGTTTCATGTAGAAACAAGCTTTAGCCAAACTCACTGTTCCATCATCATCTTCTCTTGGTTGTAACTCCTTTCGTATCCCATTTCTTGTAAGTCATAGCGAGCATTTACATGATCCTTTGAATTTTTTTCCATTTCCAATAAAGTCCCAAGCAAACTGTCACATATATTTTTCTCAATGTGCATCACATCAAGATTGTGCCTCAATTTGTTATGCGCCCAATATGAAAATTCAAAAAAAATAGATCTTTTTTTCCACGGACCCTTTTTATCCCGAGGTCTTTTCTTTTTGCCCTTTCCAAAAACATTGTTGAATTCAAGCAGCTCTTGAAACACTTCTAAACCCAACATAGGAGTAGGTGCAGGTCTATGTTCCTCCTTACCATCAAATGACTTTTTATCTTTCCGCAAAGGATGATCATGAGGCAAAAATCTTCAATGGCCCATATAACACATCTTATGACTGTGTTTGAGATATAGAGAGCATGTGTCATAATTACAAGTGGGGCATGCCAACCTCCCCTTGGTGCTCCATCCTGAAAGCATAGCTAATGCTGGAAAATCACTAACTGTCCACAACAAGGTTGTACACATTTGAAATATTTGCTTTGCCTCAGCATCATATGTTTCTATCCCAGATTCCCATAGTTCCAACAATTCTGCAATAAGTGGTTGTAAGTACACATCTATATCATTTCCTGGAGATGAAGGACCTGGAATAATCATTGACAACATGATATATTATGGCTTCATGCAAATCCATGGTGATAAATTGTAGTTCATTAACATGACAGGCCACGTGCTATGAGAAATGCTCATGGTTCAAAATGGGTTGAAACCATCACTTGAAAGACCTAGCCTAACATTACGTGGATCTTTGGAGAAGTCAGGATGTACAGAATAAATTTCCTGTTGTTTTAGAAGGATTTTGTGATGCAAACTGGGTTACTGACAATGATGAAATTAGCTCCAATAGTGGCTATGTGTGTACTTTGGGTGCAGGTGATATTTCATGGATGTTGCGCCCCTTTTTTCCTCGCAGAGTCCGGGTTTCGACATCTTGGGACAACTCATTTCCTTTTGGGACAGGGTACAGGATTTGAAGAGTTGCCACCTAATGGATTAAGGTGCGTTAAGGAACCTAAAGCAAATAACTCATAAACCGATTTACATCACCAGAGATTGGGTAAGGGCTCGAACTTACCTTGAGGGGAAGGTGTTAGGCACCCCTCGAGGTCTGCAACGGTGGTTTCCGGCCAAACTCAATTTAAGCGAATTAGTCTTTAAAGGGAAAATAAAACAGTTTTAAAAAACAAATAGAGATTACTTTAAAACGGGAATAAAAGGGTCCTAAGTTTATTAGCCTATAGGATCACTTCTATGAAATACTCAGTAACTTTCCCCAAATTGGGGTGTTACGCATAGCATTAGCGCACATGTCTTCATCTCCTTTACTACCCAATTACCCTCCCCTTTTCAATTATTACCTAAGCGTTCTAATAGCATCTTGTACGTAACTTATGCGTGCACTACCCGTCCCTTACCTATGGCACTGGAGGTGTTTAGGACCTCTATTTCAGGTGGTTCTAGACTCACCTATGTTTCTTAAAAGGAGAAAAACTAAGCGACAAACAAAAATCAAGTTGGACTGTCACATAAGGAGAAGTTAAGGGGGCTCATGTTAACCTCCACAAATAGACAAACAAATGCGCGCTATTTAAACAAGCAATTTAGTGATTTAGAGTCCTATAGGCAGGATATCTAAATGAGCATAAACAGAATATATAGAAATTTTATTAGAGCGAGGCAGTGAGTACCTATCAGTTTGCCTACTGATTTTTATCACTTACTCTGAATCTGGGCACGTTTCAAGCAGCAAAAAATCACGGTTTTAAACTTCAGAATTCTTAATTACCCTACAGGCATGCCTAAGTGATAACTGGGCAGAATCCTATATACATGGTATCTAAGCGTTAATCAGACCACAATTTATAAACTAGTGATTGATTTTAACAGGCAGATTTCATCTTTTTAGATCCTATAGGCATGATTTCTAAGTGTTGAAACTGGTTATAAGTATTATTTCGTATTACATGGTATCTAAATGCAGAAAACTGATTTTTTACACTTATTTACTATAGGCATGATGTCTAAGCATTAAGACTGATTTTTATATGTATTTCCTATAGACATGATATCTAAGCGGGTAAAGGCGTTAACCAGTTGCCAATAAAGTTCAATAAAGAAGATCCTAGAGACATGATCTCTAATGCACAGATGGAAATTTTGAACATATTCTCTTGATGCAGAATTGATAAACGACCTAGAAGCAGGATTTCTAGGATGCAAAGTGAAAATTCAAGATTACAAATAACGAGATAAGTCCTATATGCATGGTTTCTAATGGCATAACGAATCACAACAACCTATAGGCATGATTTCTACAAGAACCCAACAAAGATATATAAAAATCCTCCCCATCTTTTACTAATAACCCCATATCAGTTTTACAAGGATTATTATTACGGACCAATACAAATGAATTACATGATAAAAATCACTATACTATAGAGAGCCTTGGCAGGCCCAATGTCAACCTGGAAGCCAGGCCTTCAAGAAAGTCTGATGTCCACAGGTAGTCCATAATACACAAAATGGGCTTCTGGTGCATCAAAGTTCCCAAGGGCCTCAGGACCCCGAGCAATGCTCGCACCAGAACCTTTTCAAAGAAATAGTTTTGTAAACAAGTTTGGAAGGTCAGCCCCAATGTGTCATAGTTCGGAGGAGTCTCATGGACCCTAAGCAGTGCTCACACCGGGGGTGGCAGGAGCCTAGATAGCTAAAAGTAGGAGTTGAAAATAGTATATAAGAGTAAGGGATAGTTTTAGAAAAAATGATTTTATTTAGAAGTGAATAGAAACACATTTCAAACAAAACAAAATAGAACCACATTCTAGAATATTGGTTCAGACATGGGTACCAACAGTTAAACAATCACAACAAAATAGGAACACTGGAATCATAGACAAAACTGACCACACACACATTCACAATTCCTAAACAATATCTTAGCAGGGGCCAGGTAATTGAATCAAAACAAAGTTTCACATTTGCTGGAGTTAATTTAGTTTACTAGTTATCACTAGGTGGAATCATTCAGAC
This sequence comes from Nicotiana knightiana, assembly GCA_005239525.1. Lineage (NCBI taxonomy): Eukaryota > Viridiplantae > Streptophyta > Magnoliopsida > Solanales > Solanaceae > Nicotiana > Nicotiana knightiana. The sequence goes on along the minus strand of ML429088.1, from coordinate 39,276 downwards.
ATGTATTAAGCGGATAAGGACATGCTGAAATTAAGTGGCTAGTCAGACAGCCATACAGAAAAGGGTAGCAGGAATTTAAAGAACATTAGTCTTGAAAGGAGTACACATGAATCATGAATTGATTAGGAACATGCCAAGGTAAATTACCAGCACATAGAACAGGACAAGGATTGAGGCATGCTAGTTGAGAAACAAGTAAACAAGTGCCACGGATCAAACAAGAATATGCTAAAGTATACTAACCATACTAACATATAGGACAAGACAAATTAACAAGAATTAAGTCATGCTGGTTAAGAGCAATAAACAGAAAACATAAGGCAATCAGAAGCATTTTCTTGAGGTCTAACTACATAGCATAGAGAATGATAACAGAAGTAGAGGCATACAAGTTAAGAGGTCGCAAACATGAAGGTTAAGGCAAGTGAAATCCAAGAGTCTAGCCTTGGCTTTCAGCCGGCTAGATAATGCAGCAAGTAAAAGTAACAGAAAGAACTATAGTTGTGAGTGTGCGAGTGAAAGTAAGAGTTTGTGTGTGTGTAGGTGGTTCTGTATCTTTCAGTGTGTTTTGAAAATCAGAATGGGGAGGTTTATATATCATTCAGCAGAGTAGAACAAATAAGGCAAAGAAAATTAAGAGTTCACAAATAAGGTATGCAAATAAATTAACCAGTTAATTAGGGCTATAATAGAATCCGGAAAACATCCCTTAAATTAGGGAGAATCAATTAATAGCCAAGTTAGAGGTTTAATAAGGTAAGCAAATTAGAGGTTTAATAAGGTAAGCAAATAAATCAGGGACCATCTAGGGGTCGGTTAAAACAATCAAATCCCATAAATTAGGCTAGTAACATCAGTAAGGCAAGTAGTACCAATTATAAGTCACAAATAAGGAAAAATAAGTAAAACTTGCAGAGAGATACCAATTTCAACAGAGAATATAATCTCGAACCCTAATTAGGCAAATAAAATCAGTTAATCTCTGTTAATTGACATGGCCAAAGAATAACGGGAAAATATCAGACAAACAGTGAAATAATTAGAAACCCTAGGGATTAGAACATAGACATGAAAATAAGTCGAACGAGTAAAGAGAACCAGAGTTAAACACTTAAAATTTTTAGAACTTTTGCAGAAACGTAAAGAGATGAACCCCTAATTTTAGAGAAACACTAAAATCGGTTAATAATAAGAAAAAACAGAAGATTTTTAATGAGAAATATCAGATAAACTTAAATCATATAAGATCTACAAGGATCTGAACAGACTCGAGTAGAAACAGACTAGGGTTTTGAAAAATGGACCGAGGTGCGAAAAATCCAGTTTGGAACCAGAGGTTTAAGCCATAAACATGAAGATAACAATACTCACAAACATAGAGATGAACAGAGGAAGGTTCATCGAGAAAGTGAAGAGTTGAATCCAAGTCTGTGTTGAATCTCTTCGAGATTTCATCAAACAACAAAGAAATCGAATAGCCAGTAGAGATAAGAGGCTGGATGGGGCCTAAAATCAAAGGGAAACCCCATGGATTGAAGGGTTTCTGGTGACGACGGGCTAGGGTTAGGGAGAATTTGAGAGAGAAGAGAGTAAGAGGGGTTCAAGGGCGGCGGGATGGAAGAATGATTAGGGTTAGGGTGTTAGGGGCTAATTAAAAAAGGAAAATGATCCTGGACCGTTGATCTTTAAGATCAACGGCCAGGATTTGATCTGAGGGGTTGGGCGGGTTTAAACATTGGGTCAGGGTATTGGGCTATGATTTCAATTGGGATGGGGGTAATAATTTGGGCTAAGGTCCGAAATTAAAAGTGGCTATTCGTTAAATATCCAATTAATTTGATAAATAATTCATAAAAATAGCTAATAAATGATAAAAATTGATATTTATGCATATAAATAATTTAAAATAATTAATTAATATTATAAAAATACAAAGGGTCATTTTCTTGTGAAATAAGGTAATTATGAACTTATGGGCATTATTGCAAAGTTATTGCAATTATAACGCTAAAAATATAAATATGGATATTCATGAAATAATTAAAGCTTAATATAAATATAAATTAAAAAATTAAGCAATAAAATTATCATAAAATCATTTGTGATGCAATTAGTAATTATTTATACAATAAAAAATACTGGGATAAAGTAATTAAAAATCCTTTACAAATACAGAATTTATGGAAAAAATATTAATTGATGCTCATGCATTGTTTTGAAGATATATATCCATTTTGAAAATAATATAGGGGAAAATTGGGTATCAATAACTGACCCTCTTTACCCGGGAAGGATGAAAGAGTTATCGGGTAAAGATATGATGGCCAATTTTCACCGAGTAGGGTGATTTGAGAGATATAGGCCGCACTCTGGTTTCCGAGCTGCCTACATATCCCTGGTTTTACGGGAATCAGACCATGTGTAGTTCTGGATTCACCGACGAAATATACTGATGGAGTTATCACAAGAACGGACACAAGGTCTTGAATAGGTGAAATGGTTGCGGTGAGCGGTCAGGTTTGAAATAGTGTGAACGAACTGGAGCGGGATTGCTCCTGTTAGGATAATGGTTTCTCATCGGGTTACCTGCAAATAGAAGATGCACTACAAGCATATATCTTTACGTAAATTTAAAAATGATGCAGATTCCCTTAAGACCATGAGGGTTGTCTTTGGACTCTTGAGGATGACGTCCTTAGACCATGACGTCCCGGGCCATGAATTGAGCGGTAAGGGATTCGCAGGCCATGAGATGATGTAGGGCCATGAAAATGGTGCCTGCGAACCATGATGCTTTTGAATAATAATATGCAAATTTGAGAGATCCTCAGGCCATGGCATGGTGTCTTCCGGCTATGAGGATTGTGCCTTCAGACTATGACGCCTTCGGACAAGCTGGCGATATTTCAGCCCATGAGGTGAAAAGACATGATGTTAGGAGTGACAAGACAAGGCTTAGTCTTGTATGGAGTTGAGGGCCAAGCTTAGCCCGAGAGAAGAGAATAGTGAGAGAGAGAGATAGTGCTTAGTCTCGTGTGAGATTCGGGACAATGCTTAGTCCCATGCAAAGAGAAGGCAATGTTTAGCCTTATGCCAGATTCAAGACAGTGCTTAGTCCCATGCAAGTGAAGGCAATGCTTAGCCTTATGCGAGTGGGAGGCAGGGCTTAGCCTCATGCAAAATTCGGGACAGGGCTTAGTCCCATGCAAGTGAAGCCAGTGCTTAGCCTTATGCAAGGTGAAGGCAACGCTTAGCCTTATGCAAATAGGAAGGCAGAGCTTAGCCTCATGCAGGATTGAGTCAAAGCTTAGTCTCATGCTAACACGACCCGATTTTGGATTCGTGATGGCGCTTGTCGTGGAACCAGGCAAGCCGCCCCTTTTATCTAAGCTAAATTTAATTTCCAGTAAAAATACAATTTTAAACGAAATTATTGATAATACTAAGAGTCTGAAGTTTAAAAACAATAATTGAAACAAAAATTAAAATCTCCAACCCCGGATCCGGTGTCACTCAGTCATGAGCTGCTATATCATAAAATAAGAAATGAAGAAATAAACAACATAGTCTCAAAATTAGAGCAACAGGTGGAATAAGAAAGAGAAGACGAGGTCGCGATTGCCAGCTGCTACCTCGACAACTCCAATGAAACTCTGACAGCTGCTCAATATCCACTACCGGGTCCCGGTGTACCTGGATGTGCACACAAGGTGTAGGGGGTAATGTGAGTACACCAGCTAAGAAGTAACGAACCCAAACTATGGGCAGAGATGTAGTGACGGACAAAACCTCAGAATTTACAATAAACAATGTACAGAAATTAGACATGCTAACAATTTATCAGAATGAGTAAATATGCCAAGTATGCCAGTATACTCTACATGCCATCATAAAAAAATGTATGAAACCAGTGTGGATATGCACATAGTTCTCACAACCCTCACACATTGGTCCACTCAGTACCGTATATGGCTCTCAGGCCCAGGGAAGTTCCATCCTGGAATGTACATAATCATCGGTGACCGTAGTCACTCCATACTGAGGAAAAAGGCAAATCTAGCCCCACGAGAAAGTCCACCTCTGGAATACAACACTCGGACAAGGTCCATGTCCAGGGACGATCCATCCCTCACATAACATCCACTTTGGACACGATCCATGCCCAGGGAAAATCCATCCCTCAACATCAATGCGCTTACTGGTGGTGTAAAGACTCCGAATGGGCCCTAGGGGCCCAAGCGCCATATCAAGCCAACGAAGACATGATTTTAATATCACTACAGAGTGCAGTCCGATCTCATAACTGTCTCAATAACAGGCTCTCGGCCTCACTCAGTCATTACTCTCCAGTCTCACTCACGTGGATCATATATGCAACCATCAGCCCGAAATAACGATAAGTATGCATATAATTAATAATACTGAGACTGAGGTACGAAGTGATATGCTATAACATGACTGAGTATATGGAGTCAAATAAATCACAAATGAGACAATAATATACGACCACTCAGGTCTCAGAATTTTCGGCGTTAACACTAGCATTTATACTTAACATGATTTTTAACATGTTCACAATTACCACATTAATGGAAGCACATATATCATCAGGGAATAATTACTAAGCGGTGCCATGGGATAAGCCAGACCATAATTACTCGGTGCACGCCTGCACGCCCGTCACTTGGCATGCGCGTCGCCTCAATTATAGTCATAAATAATTTAGCTCGGGGTTTCGAACCCTCAGAACCAAGTTTGGAAATGTTACTTACCTCAAAACCGGCTAAAATACTACTCCGCGGTGCCTTTGCCTCTAAATTTGGCCTCCGAGTGCTCCAAATCTACCAAATATTAGATGTATATCATTATAATATGCCAAGGAACGAACCCTAAATGAAATTTATCAAAAATATTCAAAAATCCCGAAATTGGTCAAACTCGACCCCCGGTCACACGTCTTGGAACTCGATGAAATTTACACGATAAAAATACTCATCTTCCCACGAGTCTATACATGCCAAGAACTCTGAAATCGGAGTCCAAATGACCCCTCAAATTCCCCTTTTAAGGTCTCAAAACCACCAGCCCTAATTACCTATTTTAGCACTGTTTTTCCCCAAATTTCCACCACTAGTCCCACCTTTAATCACATATAAACGAGTTTTAAGTCCAAAATCCTTACCTCAATGAAGAACTATCGGTTTCCCTCTTCAAAAACCCTTCAAAAGCTTCAAACCCGAATAAAAATGGTGAAAGAATGGCCAAAATTCGCAAAGGTTATTTTCATAGGTTCTGCCCAGCGATGACCGCACTGGCGGTCCTTTTCTCGCACCTACGGTCCCAGGTGCGCACCTGCGAGAATTCACTTAAGGGACCTTTTCCGCACCTGTGAGCATGTGATTTTTCACCCACCATATACTCCTACAAAATTCAATAAAATAAATTAACTTCACAAATTTTGTTGCACTTTAGTGTTAATTGTGAATTATTTTTGCATTGCATATTCATAATTCATCCTTTAAAATTATTTAAATTTGCGTAATTACGCGCATCATTATTATCAAGGAATTATATATTCATTATTTGTAATTAATTGAATAAAATAACAAACGGATGATGATTATTTGATGTAATGTAGTTTTATTAACTAATTGCTAAATTTAGTCATTTTTCCGAACAAATTGTGAAAATTGATTTTCTCTTTTAAAATATATGAGTATCAAATTAATTGTTTTACCCTTAATTTATTTACCAATCAATCTATAATTAGACTAAGTTAGAATTAATTAATACATTTTTGTGGAGTTTTAAGTTAATTTAAATTAATTAAGTAGTTTAGATTAGTTTAAAAAAAGAGAATTAATTCGGACCTGAGCTAGAAATACCCAGGACTAATCCCCATCTCTACACTACACTACCCATAACACCCCAGCCCAATTACCGCATAACCCATCCGCCTCCCTCCCCAGTAATTCAAACGACCACGTTTCATTCCTCAAGCCCCCTAGTCGTTGGATCTTATTGATCCAAAGGTTCGGAACTAAGAACCCCTACGCTATATAAGTGTCCAAACGACCCCCTACCCTCATTTCATCCAAAGCCCAACCCCCCCAAAACCCTAGACGCTCCCCATCCCTCAGTCTCTCTCTCTTCAGTTTGAAGAAAACCTAGCCGCCCTAGGTTTTCGCCGCCCGGAAATAGCCTATCGGCGGCGGACCACCACCAAATGACCCCAAATCTTCACCAAACAATCTCTTTTCCATTCTCAGCCACCTCCCACCATTTGTTTTCTTCAAAAAATCATCCAGAAATCCCCAATTTCAGATCCAAGAACCCGAAACCCTAACCTTTCTTCTACAAGATGACTCGAAGACTTTAATGACTCTAACCTACATGGATCGATAGCTCTCAACGAGGGCTATTGATTTCTGTGGGTTTGAGTCATTTTCAAATCCTCCGGAGTCCGGCCAAGGTCCGGCTATTTCATTCTTTTCCGGCCAAAATCCCTTTAACGGGTATCCCCCACTCCCTTTTTATGTGTTCTTGATTGATAACATGAATAGGCCGTAGTTTACTCACTGTTTTCCTTCATTACATCATTATTGTTTGATTCTGTTTACCTGTTCATATTTTCTTTTTTTTAGTTTAAAACCCCAAATGTATTTAGCTTAAGAACTCTTTATCACTATTTTACGTGATTTAACTATTTAGGTTTTGTATTTTTTCTACTTATCATGTAACCAAGATTAGTATTAGGTTTCAGTTTTCTTTTCTTTGCTGAATTTTAGGCGTCTGTGTTTTTGTGGATTTTTTGTCAAGAAATGAACATGAACGAACTAGTTAATTGAATCCCTGAACTCATATGACTTTATTGTAGTAGTTGTCTGCTTGTGTATTGATTGAGGTTGTTGTTTGATTTTGCTGCCCACGTTATTAGTTGCAATTGGAGTGAGCTGAAGCTGAAGGTTGAATGACGATATGCTGTTATGATGGTAGTCTGTCTCATGGTGGTCACCCGGCTGATCAGCTCCAACATCCTCAACAGGTTCCTCAACGCCCCCCTGCTGGGGACCACCTCCTCGCCGGCCCCAACGACCTCGTGGGGAAGCCCTATCTCGTGGGACAACCCTACCTCAATGGTACTTATCTGAAGCCACATAAGCATGGTCGTTTCCTAAGCGCTCATCCTTTCGGGCTTGCCGCAGTGTCCGGGCAGCCAGCTCTATAACCTATCGGCCATACTCGTGCAAAGTGGTCGCTCCCTCACCGGCATGCTGTTGCATCTGCAGTCCCAACTAGTGGAACAAATGTAGTCCAATAGCCTGCACAACATGTCAAATATAAATTAGGAATGCTAGGTTACAATTATAAGCAAGAATACGAAATACCATACTAGTGCCTCGTGCCGCCCGGCATATGGAATGTACCGACCGCCAGCGCGATGAATGGGATTCCCGACGAAAAGTCTGGTAATGTCGCGGTACCAGCCCATATAATAATGCTCAGTATCCATCCGGCACGATGATGGGAAGGGGGAAGGGGCGAAATCAAGTCAAGTCGCCGGTCCCAAGTATCGATATGCGCCTTTAGCCATGCCACATATGCCTGATCCACCCTAAAAAGATCATCCCGCCGAAAATATGTGGTCTTCTAGGTGGGCGTGGCAGTACAAGCTGCGGACAGCCAAACTGGCGAAGTACCCGTTGGTGGCATGATGCTCCACAATATCAAGGCAAATCAACGGGATGGAAGAGCTCCAAATAATTCGGCCGACCGAGCCATAATCAGGCAAGCCAGTTATCAGCGCGTCGCTGTATGGCCTTCGGATGAACTATTAAGTAACAACAAAAAAATGTGAGTATACGCAACACATATGAAGCCATGCCAAGTAAACTTAAGTATACATTTACTTGTGCGCCTTCCGTCAAATCCAACAAATCCCTACACAAGGGGAGATTATGTCGAGCCTCTGGCATGGTGTCTTCCGGCTATGAGGATTGTGCCTTCAAACTATGACGCCTTCGGACAAGCTGGTCATATTTCAGCCCATGAGGTGAAAAGACATGATGTTAGGAGCGACAAGACAAGGCTTAGTCTTGTATGGAGTTGAGGGCAAAGCTTAGCCCGAGAGAAGAGAATAGTGCGAGAGAGATAATGCTTAGTCTCGTGTGAGATTAGGGACAATGCTTAGTCTCATGCAAAGAGAAGGCAGTGCTTAGCCTTATGCAAGATTCGAGACAGTGCTTAGTCCCACGCAAGTGAAGGCAGTGCTTAGCCTTATGCGAGTGGGAGGCAGGGCTTAGCCTCATGCAAAATTCAGGATAGGGCTTAGTCCTATGCAAGTGAAGGCAGTGCTTAGCCTTATGCAAGGTGAAGTCAATGCTTAGCCTTATGCAAATAGGAAGGCAGAGCTTAGCCTCATGTAGGATTGAGACAAAGCTTAGTCTCATGCTAACACGACCCGATTTTGGAGTCGTGATGGCGCCTGTCGTGGAACCAGGCAAGCCACCCCTTTTATCTAAGCTAAATTTAATTTCCAGTAAAAATATGATTTTAAAAAAAATTATTGATAATACTAAGAGTCTGAAGTTTAAAGACAATAACTGAAACAAAAATTAAAATATCCAACCCCGGATCCGGTGTCACTCAGTCATGAGCTGCTATATCATAAAATAAGAAATGAAGAAATAAACAACATAGTCTCAAAATAAGAGCAACAGGTGGAATAAGAAAGAGAAGACTAGGTCACGATCGCCAGCTGCTACCTCGACAACTCCAATGAAACTCTGGCAGCTGCTCAACATCCACTACCGGGTCCCGGTGTACCTGGATCTGCACACAAGGTGTAGGGGGTAATGTGAGTACACCAACTCAGAAGTAACGAACCCAAACTATGGGCAGAGTGGTAGTGATGGACAAAACCTCAGAATTTACAATAAACAATATACAGAAATTAGACATGCTAACAGTTTATCAGAATGAGTAAATATGCCAAGTATGCCAGTATACTCTACATGCCATCATAAAAAAATGTATGAAACCAGTGTGGATATGCACATAGTGCTCACAACCCTCACACATCGGTCCACTCAGTACCGTATATGGCTCTCAGGCCCAGGGAAGGTCCATCCCGGAATGTACATAATCATCGGTGACCGTAGTCACTCCGTACTGAGGAAAAAGGCCAGTCCAACCCCACGAGAAAGTCAATCTCCGGAATACAACACTCGGACAAGGTCCATGTCCAGGGACGATCCATCCCTCACATAACATCCACTTTGGACACGATCCATGCCCAGGGAAAATCCATCCCTCAACATCAATGCGCTTACTGGTGGTGTAAAGACTCTGAATGGGCCCTAGTGGCCCAAGCGCCATATCAAGCCAAAGAAGGCATGATTTTAATATCGCTACAGTGTGCAGTCCGATCTCATAACTGTCTCAATAACAGGCTCTGGTCCTCACTCAGTCATTACTCTCTAGTCTCACTCACATGGATCATTTATGCAACCATCAGCCTGAAATAACGATAAGTATGCATGTAATTAATAATACTGAGACTGAGGCACGAAGTGATATGCTATAATATGACTGAGTATATTGAGTCAAATAAATCACAAATGAGACAACAATATACGACCACTCGAGTCTCAGAATTTTCGGCGTTAAGACTAGCATTTATACTTAACATAATTTCTAACATGTTCACAATTACCACATTAATGGAAGCACAAATATCATCAAGGAATAATCATTAAGCGGTGCCATGGGATAAGCCAGGCCATAATTACTCGGTGCACGCCTGCACGCCCGTCACTTGGCATGCGCGTCGCCTCAATTATAGTCATAAATAATTTAGCTCGGGGTATCGAACCCTCAGAACCAAGTTTGGAAACGTTACTTACCTCAAAACCGGCTAAAATACTACTCCGCGGTGCCTTTGCCTCTAAGTTTGGCCTCCGAGTGCTCCAAATCTACCAAATATCAGATGTATATCATTATAATATGCCAAGGAACGAACCCTAATCGAAATTTATCAAAAATATTCAAAAATCCCGAAATTGGTCAAACTCGACCCCCGGTCACACGTCTTGGAACTCGATGGAATTTACACCATAAAAATCCTCATCTTCCCACGAGTCTATACATGCCAAGAACTCTGAAATCGGAGTCCAAATGACCCCTCAAATTCCCCTTTTAAGGTCTCAAAACCACCATCCCTAATTACCTATTTTAGCACTGTTTTTCCCCAAATTTCCACCACTAGTCCGACCTTTAATCACATATAAACGAGTTTTAAGTCCAAAATCCTTACCTCAATGAAGAACTATCGATTTCCCTTTTTAAAAAACCCTTCAAAAGCTTCAAACCCGAATAACAATGGTGAAAGAATGGCCAAAATTCGCAAAGCTTTTTTTGATAGGTTCTGCCCAGCGATGACCGCACCATCGGTCCTTTTCTCGCACCTACGGTCCCAGGTGCGCACCTGCGAGAATTCACTTAAGGGACCTTTTCCCCAACTGTGAGCATGTGATTTTTCACCCACCATATACTCCTACAAAATTCAATAAAATAAATTAATTTCACAAATTTTGTTGAACTTTAGTGTTAATTGTGAATTATTTTTGCATTTCATATTCATAATTCATCCTTTAAAATTATTTAAATTTGCATAATTAGGCGCATCATTATTATCAAGGAATTATATATTTGTAATTAATTGAATAAAATAACAAACGGATGATGATTATTTGATGTAATGTGGTTTTAATAACTAATTGCTAAATTTAGTCATTTTTCCGAACAAATTGTAAAAATTGATTTTCTCCTTTAAAATATATGAGTGTCAAATTAATTGTTTTACCCTTAATTTATTTACCAATCAATCTATAATTAGACTAAGCTAGAATTAATTAATACATTTTTGTGGAGTTTTAAGTTAATTTAAATTAATTAAGTATTTTAGATTAGTTTAAAAAAAGAGAATTATTCGGACCTGGGCTAGAAATACCCAGGCCCAATCCCCATATCTACACTACACTACCCATAACACCCCAGCCCAATTACCGCATAACCCATCCGCCTCCCTCCCCAGTAATTCAAACGACCCCGTTTCATTCCTCAAGCCCCCTAGCCGTTGGATCTTATTGATCCAGCGGTCCAGAACTAAGAACCCCTATGCTACATAAGTGTCCAAACGAACCCCCTACCCTCATTTCATCCAAAGCCCAACCCCCTCAAAACCCTAGCCGCCCCCATCCGTCAATCTCTCTCTCTTCTGTTTCGAGAAAACCTAGCCGCCCTAGGTTTTCGCCGCCCGGAAATAGCCTACCGGCGGCGGACCACCACCAAATGACCCCAAATCTTCACCAAACAATCTCTTTGCCATCCTCAGCCACCTCCCACCATTTTTTTCTTCAAAAAATCTTCCGAAAATCCCCAATTTCAGATCCAAGAACCTGAAACCTTAACCTTTCTTCTAGAAGATGACTCGAAGACTTTTAATGACTCTAACCTACACGGATCGGTAGCTCTCAACGAGGGCTATTGATTTCTGTGGGTTTGAGTCATTTTCAAACCCTCCGGAGTCCGGCCAAGGTCCGGCTATTTCATTCTTTTCCGGCCAAAATCCCTTTAACGGGTATCCCCCACTCCCTTTTTATGTGTTCTTGATTGATAACATGAATAGGCCGTAGTTTACTCACTGTTTTCCTTCATTACATCATTATTGTTTGATTCTGTTTACCTGTTCATATTTTCTTTTTTTAGTTTAAAACCCCAAATGTATTTAGCTTAAGAACTCTTTATCACTATTTTACGTGATTTAACTATTAGGTTTTGTATTTTTTCTACTTATCGTGTAACCAAGATTAGTATTAGGTTTCAATTTTCTTTTCTTTGCTGATTTTTAGGCGTCTGTGTTTTTTTGGATTTTTTGTCAAGAAATGAACATGAACGAACTAGTTAATTGAATCCCTGAACTCATATGCCTTTATTGTAGTAGTTGTTTGCTTGTGTATTGATTGAGGTTGTTGTTTGAATTTGTTTCCCACGTTATTAGTTGCAATTAGATGATAATCTCCAATTAATCATAGGTTTATTTTCAACTCTTAGGTTAGATTGGCATATTCAAATAACCTAAACAAACTAATTCCCCCCAGGCTCAAGTGAAACTTAAACATATTTTAATACAAGTAAACTGACCAAGTCTAACAACTTACTTAATTCTCAACCAAAATCCTAAACAAGTTGAAATCAGTTAATAATTAGAAAACTAATCAACTAATTAGGCTAAAACTCAGTTCTAAAACAGTGTATGGTCATGGTTCAACCTAGACTTATCAAGACTAATTTAGTTAGCAATAATTTCCTATAATCACTTGTTTAATAGGTTAACCTAGTCTAATAGTCTCTTAAGCAGTTAACTAAATCCTAAAAGTTGTCTAAGATAATTAGTTCAGGATTAATTAACTAAAACAAATTAGTTAACCTGGGTTTAATAGTTAGTCAAGTTTTTGATTATTGTAATTGATTTGGATTAACAAGCCAAATCATTTAGCTTAGGTTAGGGAATTAAGTTGATTGACTCACATTAATTAACAAGCTAAACCTAGTTAACTAATAGGAACTTAATCAATTAACCCTTAACTAGTTTGACTCAACCATAGTTAAGAATAACTAGTAGTCACCTAAAGAAGATAACTAGGGTTAGGTAGCTAGAGTTAAATAATAACCCAAGTGAGTATAACCTTGATTACTCAATGGTAAATTCAGAGACTCTAAGGGGTACATTAGGTAACTCAGTTTAGGAAATCAGGCTCTTAAGATTAAAAGAGTATTTTCTAAAGAGGAAAGTTCTAGAATAGGGGAACCTGTCCCAAAGATAGGGTTGACAGCTGCCCTATGTACTATTGACTGCTGTTTTTCAGCTTTTGGACAGGGAATATTCCAAAGAATATCCCATTCCCAAATATCCTATAAATAGACTTTCTTTTACTTATTCAAGGGACCTTTTTTTTGAACCTTGGGAGCCTTGCTGAAAATCTGGATACAGAAATCTCATAACACACAGTAGAAACCCTATACTAAAGGAACACTCAATTAGGTATAAAGATATCTGAAAAAATCTGGTTTTCCTCAGTCTTGGTATTCTTGAATTTGGGTGGTAGCTGATTGGTTTTCCTATAGAGTTTAGAATTATGTTAGTATTAGCGCTTGGGTAGATGAATCTGACTCTTTAATAGTCAAATTCACCCCCCTAGGTAGTGCATAAACAGTAGCCTAGGGTGCTGAAAATTACCCTTTATGGATATAAAGTGGATAATCAAAGGCTCCTTAGAGGAAAGAATCTGAATCCTTTATTATGGTCAGATTCATCCTCTTAAAATGCCTAATGAACCAAGTTGAGGAATTATTATGAACTGAAGGTCCAAAGTATAAAAATGACATTCTGGAGTTGAGTTGANAGTTCCTATAGAGTTTAGAATTATGTTAGTTTTAGCACTTGGGTAGATGGATTTGACTCTTTAATAGTCAAATTCACCCCTAGGTAGTGCCTAAACAGTAGCCTAGGGTGCTGAAAATTACCCTTTACGGATATAAAGTGGATAATCAAAGGCTCCTTAGAGGAAAGAATCTGAATCCTTTATTATGGTCAGATTCATCCTCTTAAAATGCCTAATGAACCAAGTTGAGGAATTATTATGAACTGAAGGTCCAAAGTATAAAAATGACATTCTGGAGTTGAGTTGATCATTTTATGATCATATTCACTGAGAAAGCGCATAAACAATTATGCCAGATAGTATGGTTTAAACACACACAATATCAGGATTAAAACTGACCTCTTCATGGTCAGTTTGGTTTTGGTAGTTGCACAACACCTAAATTATATTGGGGTGTTCTACAGATTACAAAGAGAAGGCTCAAACGTAAGGACTCAAGGGAGTTTCGAGTCAGCAAATTAGTTAGAATCTTATTTGTAGTGTCTTTCATTCTGGAAAGTGTATAGCGACAATCAAGTTATAATTCCTCTGTATTTAGTTAGCTTTTCACTGTAATGTAATTTAAGACTGGACTGTACGCTTAATTTCAGTTTATTCATGTCCCTAGAATTTCGAGTTTACAATTTTGTCTGTTCTGCAAATGATATTAGACAAAAGAACGTATGTAAAATCTGTATAAACACCCCGTTTGGATTTTTAGGAAAAAATGGTTATTTCAAATTCAGTAGAGTTTCAACATGAATAGAATCAGTAGATTATCCTGTGTCTCATAAGATCTTTGAAAATCAATGTATCCATACGTGTGAATTTTAAGCTTTTAGAAACATAAGATTAATTTGTTTTAAATTGATAAGAATCAATGTCTCAAAAATTAATAAGACTGCCTGCGGTTCAATCTTTTTGCTAAGAAATCATAAAAGTTCTGAAAGCAGCATGATTTTGCCTTGCCAATCCATTTCATAATTAATGAGTATTTTAGATTTATGTTTAGGCTACCAAAAATGGAAAACCAGTAAATTCGTTGTGTTATGCTCATAAGTGTATGTATGAATGAACGTGTATTTTTTATTACCATATTTCCTATTTATTCATCAAACTGGAAAGTAAAGATTATTAAGACTTAGTTGGATTTCCTGAACTAGTGACCTCCCTATAAATTAGCCGCAATTAGTATTGGCCAAAAGAGTCAAATGATAACTTGGGCTAAATATGGCCATAGCCCAATATTTGTGTCCTTTAGAATTTAAGCTTAAACAATCTTCCACATATCCTTTAGGTTGAAAAATACATCTTTAGGTTGAAATTTGGAAAAGAATCAACTATTATCGCAAATTACCATAAACTACACTCGGGAGTGGCAACTCATGCCCCCGACCCTCACTCCAAACAACTAATAAGACGCATATAGCAACCACGGGTGAATTTCATGTGACGTGATTACCATGTATTCAAAAACAACAAGTGTACGTCATCGTAACTTGTCCAAGATAAATCCATAAAATGTCCTAATTGATTTTAAAACTAAAATTCCTTCAAATAGAAAACATAAAGAATAATCAAATATCACCTCAAATAGGCACTATAAAACCATCATGACCATAGTCTTGACTACGTAATCTACACTT
The DNA here is from genome assembly GCA_005239525.1 of Nicotiana knightiana. Taxonomy (NCBI): domain Eukaryota; kingdom Viridiplantae; phylum Streptophyta; class Magnoliopsida; order Solanales; family Solanaceae; genus Nicotiana; species Nicotiana knightiana. Next base: position 24,146 of record ML429088.1, on the reverse strand, counting down.
GGGTGCGACAACTCATGTCCCCGTCTTCAACTTCAAATCATATTAAAATCGCGTGTTGCAATTGCGGATGCATTTCATGTGACGTAATTGTAATATGTACAAAAACAAACAAGTGCACGCCATCATGTTGTTTCAAGATAAATCCATAAATATTAAAAGCGGCTAAAAATTGAAAAAGGTTAAAAAACACAATAGGTTTAAAATATGCAAAATGATTAGATAATTAGGCCAAATAGTAATAGTTAAGCGACTGTGTTAGAACCACGGAATCCGAGAATTCCTAACACCTTCTCCCGAGTTAACAGAATTCCTTACTCGAATTTCTGATCGCAGACAAATTAAAACAGAGTCAAAATTTCCTCGGTTTGGGATTTTAAAACAAAACGGTGTCCCGGAGCATCGTCAAAAATTCGGGTGGCGACTCTGAAATAATAATAAGTCCCAAAACCGAATAATATCACTTTAATTGGAAAAACTCCCTTATTACCCTCACCGGTGAAAAAAAAGGCGTGACAGCTCTGGCGACTCCGCTGGGGATATGTGAACCCAAAACTTCTGGTTTGGGGTTCAGAATTCAAGCTTAGAATAACTGTTATATTTGGGTTTTATTATCTGATCTTTCATGTTTGAACCTAATGTGCTAAATGCCGCTTTTTACCGCTTTGATATTATTTGAACTGTATATAAATTGTGCCGAAACCCTCTTCTCTCTAAGTCTTCTAAATCATCTGGGAAGTGTGCACTTCGTGTAACTTCTTTTCTGTTAGAGTCATATCCAAATTTTAGAACGAGGTACGGACAAGTTGCAAAGCCGATGAAGCTTCTATATTCCCGGTATGCTGCCCCGACCTCAGCTCTAGCTGTCCGCTCGGGTAAGCCTTGTCTAGAACAAAACCCTAGGATTCAAACCTAGAATAACAAAACCTCGTGCATGATCCCTAGTAGGAATGCTTATTTGCATCATGTGCATTTGACTTAGGGGACTCAACACAGGGGTTGGGTCCGTCTAGGACAGGT
>ML429087.1:0-57550 GCA_005239525.1 Nicotiana knightiana | reverse complement strand
ATTATTATTATTATTATTATTATTATTATTATTGTTGTTGTTGTTATTATTATTATTATTGTTGTTATTATTATTGTTATTATCATTATTATTATTGTTATTATTATTGTTTATTATTATTGTTGTTGTTGTTGTTATTATTATTATTATTGGAAATGTTAAAATTTGAGAGTTTTTGACTCAATATGTTAATGAAATAATGGTCCTATAAATAAAAATAAAATGTTTCAGGATGGACACCAATAATCTTATTTTGAAAGTTAAAATAGGCTTTTGTAAATATAGGCTTAAAATCCCTAAACTAAAGGCAACCAATGATCTTATTTTAAGTAGTTGGACTTTTGGTTGAAATCCCTAAATTAAAAGCATCTGTCTCTGGTAAAGATAGGCATAAATAAAATCCTTTTTTTAGTTGAATTACATATCTCAATTCCTTATAAACCGCTAAGCACCCACGCACCACGTCTCTTCGTCTCTTTCGTCTCTATAAGGTATAAACCCTCAACCATCATCTTCCAATTCAGCAAGGAAGAACTCTGATTATCCCTGCCGCTTGTGAGCTTCCGTGAGGTAAGAATTTCCCGTATACCTAAAGCATCTGTGCAAAGAGGTCTTTTGTGAGTGTTTAATTTATCCTGTAATTATCACTTTTAATTTAATTTTATCACTTTAGCAAGATACTGATTAACAAAATATCATCCAAATTCAATGAATCCAAACATGTGGAAGATTGTGAGTGTTCATCGGTACCTTTCTCGCACAAGGAAATCTTGTCATTGTTTAGTTTTGTGTTAACTATGGAGTTAAGTTGTTGTCACCTTTTGTTCTTCTACTAGCGTTTTAGTATTTTCTGAAGCTTTGGGTCATTCTTTCTTCAGTTTATTATTTCTTGGTTGCAAATCAAAATTCGCAATTCAAAAACTACAACTTGGTTGGAATTTTTCTTGTAGAATGATTTAGTAGTAGTATTGACATTTTGACTTTTACTCTGTAATGGGATACTGTTATGTTAGTAATAATCGTTAAGGTTCGAAAATTTCTCGGAAAAAAAAGGAGCACATGAAAGAAAAGGAGAGAATTGAGGGGATGATGTTTAGTTTTCCGTTCTAATTTTAATGCATAGTTGAATCGATTCCATTAGTTGTCTTAGAAACATCCAATAAAGGCGCTCTTTTTATGCTGAAATATTGGCTTCTTGTTTTATTTATTTTCAAATTGTATAGTCTACAGGCTATAGATATTTCAAATGACTTGTTTCAAGCGTCTCAAAACGGGGTTCTACTTCCGAGAACAAACTGAGTAGGCATAAAAATTGTAATTTTTGTAAGTAGTGTTTAGAGTTAAGTCGAGAAACTGCGTTTGAAATTACGTTTAGTGCATCTCCCTTCGAAAAATATTGCAGTTTGTGTTAGGTGAACTGAATTTTTACTTGTAAAAGTGATTTTCAAGTGGTAAAAGCTATTTTGTCATCCTTGAAACTCATCTTCATATTTTTTTCCCCAAAATTCAGTCCAATTTGATAACTAAACAATGATTTGAAAATATTTTTTGGAGAAAAAGAAGAAAAATTTATGTCTTAACGGCTACTTATTTTCCAATTGTAAAATACTTATCTGAACAAGTGAGAATAATTTAATGGATTTGAAAGCTCAAATTCCTAGCTGAATTTTGAATTTAGTTCCATTATCTTGTCCGTAAACATGTAGTATTGCCTGCTCTATGAGAATATTGTGACACTCATGGAGGTAATTTATTCCTTTGGTCAATCGACATTGTCAAACATCAGTGTAGTCTTACTTGAAGTAATAGTTTATTAGTAATCTTTACTACCCATAGAAGTTACTTTTACGTGATCATTGAAATTTTTTTATACTGCTGATGTATACTACTCTAGTTAAACCATGTGGAAAGAGCAATGTTATCAATTGCTACTATGGTATGTACGTTGTATTTTGATTGGAGCTTTGTGTGTATAAGAGATGTCACTTGCATGTAAAAAATGGAATGATGTTTTTGATTGGTTAAGGTCTGCTTAAATGCATATTAGCAGGCGCATTAAGTTTAAATTAATGTGTCATAAATTAAATAGTAAATTTTTTGTTAAGATCATTTACCCAAGATGCATCAAGGTGTTTTTCTGTTTTCATTGTCAATGTCTACTTATATGGTAACTGTGTGCAACAAATAAATTGAATAGTTTTTCTTCGGTTTGCCTAATATCTGATATGTTGCCTATTACTCTCTGATCTGAATTTAAGGGGCTCTTTTATTCTTCTCAGACTGTTATTTTCAGATTTCTACTTGTCGCATCTATAATTTCCTGATTCATGGAAGTCTAAATATAGGTGAAGATATCTTCCCAACCTTAGGATTTTGATAGTTAATATATTAACTACACAGTTAATATATATGTAGTTAAAATCTTTCTCTTGGCTTAGGGATGAGAGCCCGTTTGAATTAGCTTATTAGTTGCTGAAAAGTAATTTTTAGTGCTGAAACCGATTTATTAAATAAGCAGTTATGTGTTTGGATACAAGTGCTGAAATTAATATAAGCTGCTGCACTATTTGATAAAAAAAGTGATGATAAGCCATTTTTCTGTTAAAATGACCTAAATAGCCTTAAAACTATTTACACTTATAACATCGTAATTTCTTCAAAATTTTAGATTCCAAATCAATCCAACTACAAAATATTCTATTTGTCATTTTATTTTAAATACAACAGTGCTTAGATAAAATAAATTTTATGATAAATATAATTTGTTTTATGATAAGAATATAATCATAAGTTAAAATAATTAACTACTAGTTGCACACATTCTCATCCTATAATTTTTTTTTCCATTATTGCAAATTTTCTACTTATTATATTCAGGTAAGGCATTGGCCACCTATCACATATCATACTCTTAACTATAGCACAATAGAAAGAACAAAGATATAACAAAAGTCGCATGTAAATAAATTGTCGTCATTTAGTTGCCGTTGGATGTTAATTATTTTATATTATTAGTTAAAATTACAAAATACACGATAGTTAACTATAGTTATTCACTAATTTTTGAAGTTAAATATAGTGCTATTTGTCAAATATTTATTAGCCGGGTGTAAACACCTGGTTCGGGTATGGTTTTACCCATTTACTTTAAGTATTGACTAACTAATATATTATTCAGTACTAAAAATAGTGTTTTGTCATTGTTTGTTTGATAGGAAGCATGAGTTCCTTTAGAGTTGATCGTATCTGGATGTATAATAGACTAGTGCCAAGTCGGAAAGGAGTAACTACTGAGTTCCTAGAGGGTGTGCACGAATTTGTAGAGTTTGCATTAATGCAACATGACTTCGTTTCTGATGGAAGTATAAGGTGTCCATGTTCAAGATGTAAAAACATTAGTGGATTTCTTGAACCTCATGATGTTAAAGCACATATGTACATGAACGGTTTCATGCCTAACTATTATCAATGGGAATCACATGGGGAGCCTTTTGTACCAATTTCTAGGCCTCAATCTAGTGTTAATACAGGAAGTGAAATAGGTCCTGACAGGACAACAGTAGATCCATATCGCACTATGGTCTTGGATGCAATTGGTCATAGTTTCAACTTTGAAAGTGGTGAATTTGATTTGGATGGTGAAGAAGAACAAACTCCTAATCGAAATGCTCAAGAATTTTTTGATATGCTAAAAGATTCAGAAGAACCATTGTTTAATGGATGTATTAATCATTATACGCTGTCAACGGTGTGCAGGCTGCTGAACATTAAATCCGAGTTTAACATGAGTGACAATTGCTATAACCAAATTTTGCTATTTCTGAAGGAGATCTTACCCGAGGATGCTAAGTTACCCAATGATTACTATAGAACTAAACAAATGATTGCCAAACTTGGGCTAGGATATGAAAAGATAGATGTATGCGAGGCAGGTTGTATCCTATATTACAAGGATAACAAAGACAAAACAAATTTTCCAAAGTGTGGTCAACCACGTTATAAGCCTAAGAGAGGAGGCAATGGAAGGCAAAAGGATGTTCCATATAAAGTACTACGCTACTTTCCTATAACTCCGAGATTACAGAGGTTATATATGTCAACAAAGACCGCTGAACATATGATATGGCACCAGAAATCTCGTCGAGAACCTGGGGTAATGAGTCATCCAAGTGATGGAGAGGCATGGAAAAAGTTTGATCAATGCTATCCTGAATTTGAGTTGAGCCTCGAAATATTAGGCTTGGACTTGCAGCTAATGGGTTTAGTCTGTATGGGCATATGTCCCATCCTTATTCTTGTTGGCCAGTAATCATCACACCATACAATCTTCCACCCGGAATGTGCATGAGTAGCCAGTATATGTTCTTAAGTCTTCTCATTCCTGGTCCAAAAAGCCTAGGGAAGAATATAGACTTATACTTAGAACCCCTCATTGATGAATTGAAGCAATTATGGGTTGATGGGGCTGAGACTTATGACTCTTATGAGAAATAAAATTTTCAAATGCGAGCTACTCTTATGTGGACTATCAACGATTTTTCAGCTTATGGAATGTTGTCTGGCTGGAGCACCCACGGTCATTTGGCATGCCCTTGTTGTATGGGGAAAAGTAAGGCATTTCATGCATTTCATTTAAAAGATGGAAGAAAGGCTTCATTCTTTGATTGTCATCGTCAACTTTTGCCTGTAGGTCATTCATTTCATAGGGATAAGAAATCATTTTTAAAAGGAAGAGTTGTGCACTCTACTCCTTCTCCTATGTTGTCTAGTGAAGAAGTTTGGAACAATGTGCGTGACTTTCCAAAGATTTTCGATAATCACACCTCCGATAAGTTGTCAAGATTTGGGGATCAACATAATTGGACAAAACAAAGTATTTTTGGGAATTACCATATTGGCGCACTAACATTATTCGGCATAATCTCGATGTGATGCATATCGAGAAAAACGTGTTTGATAATATATTTAACACAGTAATGGATGTAAAAGATAAAACGAAGGACAATTTAAAAGCTAGAATGGATGTGCAGACTTATTGCAATCGTCCAGAGCTTGAATTAAAGGAGCATCAAGGGAAACTTTTGAAGCCAAAGGCAGCATACTCACTGACAAAAGAAAAAAAAAGTTAATATGTGACTCCAATTTGTCTAGATGTGTAGACATGGAAGATTATAAATTATCAAGGATGAAGAGCCATGATTGTCATGTATTTCTAGAAAGGATGCTACCAATTGCATTTCGAGATTGTTTGCCAGAGCCAATTTGGAATGCGTTAACAGAGATCAGCTTATTTTTTAAAGGTTTATGTACAACTGTATTAAAAGTAGAAGATCTACAAAAACTTGAAGAAAGCATAAAGATTACAATTTGCAAGATAGAGAAAATATTTCCTCCTGGTTTCTTTGATCCGATGGAACATCTGCCGATTCATTTACCATACGAAGCAATAGTTGGTGGTCCAGTTCAGTTCCGGTGGATGTATCCTTTTGAGCGGTAAAAGTCTAAATTGAATCTTTGATTAGATAATTAATTTATTTACTTAACAACATACTAAACTATATTTTAATTATAGGGAGCTACACAATTACAAAAATAAGGCGAAAAATAGAGCTCTTGTCGAGGGATCAATATGTGAAGCTTATATCATTCAAGAAATTTCAACATTCAGTTCCTATTATTTTCAGCCTAAGGTGCAAACTAGGCTAAACAAAGTTACTCGAAATGATGATGGAGATGAAGTTGATGCACCTTATGGTTGTTTGTCCATCTTTTTGCATCCAGGACGTGCGAGTGGGGGGAAAGATGGTCGGTATCTGGCCGATGATGAGTGGGATGCGGCACGTTTATATGTGTTGTTAAATTGTGAGGAGGTTCAATAATTCGTCCAGTAAGTTAATTTATTTCTACGAATTTAGTGCATATGTATATATATATATATATATATATATATATGTTGCATGAATGGGCTAACATAACTAAAATTTTATTACTCTTGTAGTATTTTTGAAGCTGAATTAAAAAGGGATTCAGGAAATATTTGCCTTGAGCAAATTGAGAGAGAGAGACAAATAGTAAATTTTCCAAGTGGTTTGAAGCTTATGTGAGTAAATTACAATTAAATAAAAGAATTTGTAGTCTTTTTGTCTTGGATTATAATTTATATTTAACAAAACATAATATTGATTTATTTGTTTTGTTAATAGGTTCTAAATCTAGCTAATAACATAACTGATGAGCGATTGAAAGACTTAGCTTCTGGCTCTTATAAGTGGGTACAAACATGGCCTCAGTATTTTACGAATGGCTATAAGTTCGACACTCTTACATACAGCTCTAACAAATAAACTATGAATAGTGGTGTGTGCATCAAAGGAACAAGTTGGAGTGACTCTGAAAGTGACTACTATGGATTGCTCGTTGAGGTGATACAACTAGAGTATTCTAATCCGACAAAGAAAAGAACTACTCTCGTATTGTTCAAATGTGATTGGTTTGATCCAACAATGGGCCGAGGGCTGAAGGTCCATAATCAATATGGTCTAATTGATATCAATCGTAAGAAAAATTTCTCGAGCTATGCCTATTAACCTTTTGTGTTGGCTGAACAAGCACAACAAGTATATTTTGCAGAATATCCCAGTAAAAAAATGATAGGGCTGATTGGTGGGCAGTGTGCAAAATAAAAGCTAGAAGCCGTATTAATTCTCCAAATATCATATACCAAGAAGATGAGGATTTACTCGTGGTACTTCCAAATATCACTGATGATATTGACTATTTACGTCATGAAAATGGTGAGCTAGAAGTACATGACTTTGAAAAAGAGACTGATGAAATCGAAAGAGCGCACGATATTGATGATATTGAAAGTGATGAAGAGATAAAAGAATCTGACGAAGACGAAGAAGATGAACAAAGTGATTGAAATTTTACAAGAACTGATTCTATTTGTACTCTAATTAAGTACTTTGTTCCTTATTATTCTGTTTCTTCTGGATAATAAGTGTTGTTTTGCTAAAAGATCAAATAGAGAGGTCTCTGTTATGCTTATTCTAGCAGAATATTTGGATGGTCAACTTTTTATATTTTATATGTTTTGTTATGCTTGTTCTAGCAAAATATTTGGTTGTTCTTTTCTTATATTTTATATGTTCTATTATGCTTGTCAGTATTTGATCAGGAAGTATGACAAGGGGAAGAGGCACTAAACGTAGTTTGGGAGGTCGTGGGAGCATGTCTAATAAAGAGGGAGAAGGCTTCCAACAACTACCGAATGCTTCTCATGCCAATATTAGTGACCCATCACTCCCTACATCTCAACAGGTTAGTTCAAACCAACATATTATCTCGTCTCATGATGTCCACGCTCAACAAACAACTTCTGCTCTTCCAAATGTTGGTGGTCAATAAGTAACTCATGCTTCTCTGAATATTGGTCATCAACAAGCACCTTCTTCTGAGGATGTTGGTTCTCAACAAGAAACTCCTTCTCAAGATGGAAGTAGTAATCCACAGGCAAGACGAGATACTACTTGTGGCATAAGATCTTTGAAAGTAAACGGAGACACGTAAGTAAATCTGACTATACTAGTTGTTAAATTCATTTTCATTTAGTTATCTTCCAATAAAATGTTATATTAATTATTTTGTAGATTTTGCCCATATGAAGTTGTTCGGAATGTAACAATAGCTTTTAAAAAAAGTTTCTCTGGATCATGGCATTGTTGGAGCAAAGTTCCGGAGCATGTATGAGATAGATGGTTCAATGACTTCGAGGTATTTAGACTAAACTGTCGTAATTGACTTAATTTGATAAATGATACCTAACTGAATGTTTACTTTTTAATTGCAGAAAAACTATTCTTTTCCTAGTGAGGATAAAGTTATTATTCGAAGGACTTTTGAGCATGTGGGGAGTGAAAGGTTAAGTGATATTTTGGGAAAAGCGAAAAAAAAAAATTCAATAACAAAAGAAATGCCGCGATGGATTACTAAAGATCACTGGGCTGTTTTGCTGCAATATTGGAACTCTGAGAGTTTTAAAAATAAATCAGAAGTCAACTCGAAGAACAAAATGTCATCTAATAATGAAGAAGGTCCTTCCTTAAACACCGGAGGATCGGTTGCATTTGTTGAGTACAGAAGAAGACATGTATTTTTTTTATCTTTTTAGTATTTGTCTAACTTAATTGATATATTCTGTTAATTAATAATATTTTTAATGATTGTAGAAGGAGCTAACAGGGAAAGATCTTCGTAATGATGAATTATTTCTGAAGACTCACAAAACCAAAAATGAAAAGAAGTGGATATGTGGAAAGTCAGAAAGGATATGGGTACGTTTTTGTCTCATTTCTTCAGTGCAACACTACTTTTTCCCCTTGTTAATTGTCAATCTTGTCTTTGCCTTTACCTGTATTAGAGAAATGTTTTATTACGCTGTCCTTTTTTTACTTTTATAATCTACTTGGTCCGCATTTTCATTCTGATTGTTGTTCTTATTATTTTTGTGAATAACTTTGATCCTCAACAGGCTTCCCCGTTAGCAGCTCCCTTCACTTTAGTATTAATAAATTGGTTATCAGCTGCTATTTTTTGTTGGATTCACATTATCATCATCATAAGCCCAAGGGAAATTTAGCATCTAAACTAACGAAGAAAATAAGAGAATATGATGGAAAGTATAACATGAACAAAATGTAGGTCTAAAATACTTTTCGCAAGCAACTGATATCTTTGTTCACTTCTGGCCAGCTATTTTACTTTGCTGCTTCAGCATAGGAATTCTGTTGAGACAACCAGTTGCTCTCCTTCCCCTTGTCTGCAAATATCTTGCTAGATATGCCCTTCAGCCAGCTTCCTAGATTATTTCTGGCATGATAAACACCTTAGGTTGCAATCTTTTATGCAGTTTAAACTTTAAAATAGAAAATAGCTAGGTCATTTTTTGTGTAAAAATACTGAGCATTCTTCTCTGGCCATAACTTGTGGGTGTAAAACTCAAAAGTCTTTTTCTGGGTGGTCCATCCCCAACATTAAAATGATGCCTTCATTTGATTTAAAGGTGTAAGCCTCAATCCTCTGTAATTCCAGCGAACGAGATAAACACCTCAAGGAATTTCTCTTCCCAAGACTTGAAGGTCTACGGACTAATCAAGAGTTACTCTAGAAACATGATATCTAGAGCCACGAGGTGATGCCACTGAGCAAGATGCAAAAATATTTGAATTTTCTTTTCCCAACAGTTGTTATAGAACAAAAATAAGAAAGAGCTTCTTAACCCTGAAGAGCTATGAGGAAAGCTTCTATTAGTTCCTTTTCACCCCATTTCCTGTACATATCCCTAGTTCCTTAGGATGCTAATATAACCTTTAAAGATCCATAATAGAATCCATGTGCCGACTGTCAATCTCTTGACTAAGGATTCCCTTTCTACACTTGAGTGATCTCTTCTCTGTTTTGTCAAAATGGAGTGATGTTGCCATTAACCATTTGTACCAGCTAGTTCCTCAATGTTGGCAGGTTGGTTAGTAACTAAGTATATCAAGCTCTATCAGTTAATTAGGACTCCAGGAATTTTTTTCACCAAAAAATTAGCATCTGTAGAAATCTACATATAGAGAGTACATTTTAAGCTTNCCAGGAATTGTTTTCACCAAAAAATTAGCATCCGTAGAAATCTACATATAGAGAATACATTTTAAGCTTGTTTAATGCCTTATATCTTATGGTTTTTCTCTATTCTGCCAGATAGAACTAGATTGAACCCATTCAAACAAAAATGAAAAAAAGATTATAGCTTAATTTTCCAAATCTAGCGGACCCTAAATTTTTCTTCTTTTGTCAAAGTTATATAATCAGTTCTTAACGACTTCTGTATGAATTTAAATTCTATATACTGACAGCGTAATATTAATACAGTACCTAAATAAGAGCGGACAACATCCATATAAGTGTAGTTTCTCTTGCCGGAGATAGGGCCAGGAGAACTGTAACAATTGGAAAGAAGTGTAGAAGTGAAGTAAGTAATGAAAGAAAAAGCAAAGAGAACAGCAGGACCAGCCACCCATCCTAACTGAGTTATAGCCCATGCTAAAGAAAGCACTCCTGAACCAATAACAGCAGTGATAATATGTGCACTCGACGTTAGCAACGTCCCTGAAAAAAATTAGAAATTAAAACATCGCGCACAAATAGAGTTTAAGTTCTACGCATTTGATATGTAACAACAGGTAACTAACTGTTCGTACCAATTCTTTTCTCACGTCCATCATCGCCAAAGTTTTTTTGAACATCTCCACTTTGTGACTTTGTGGTATGGAGTTATAAGGTGTATGACTTTGTGTTATTCCTGCACAAAACTTAGCTAGAGTTTGTTCCCGCTCATATTCCTATACCTACTATGCTTTCAAAAAGATGAAGATCAGAAGAAAGTGAAATCAGTATCATGCACTCAAATGTGTTGAACAAACTGCATTCTTGTGCTGAAGATGCAAAGCAGCCTAAGGTCCTCCAGCCACTTGAAAATGAAGGAGCTTTCTTTGTTCTCTGTAGTATTCTTCTAGAGTTTTGATCTGCTCTGCGTGCACCTGCAGCTTCTTTCTCGAGACATTATCCAAGGTACTTGAAGGTCTAAAATATACCACCCTCTGGCTTAAAACTCATATTAATTCCTCAAAACATATATTGTAAACTTCAGTTCTGCAATCTTCATCCTACGTTGAAGCTTTTTCTTTTTGTTAGAAATAACCTTCTCCTTTGGCTCTTCTTCTTCCTCTGAATCAACAGCAGTCTCGTCCTTCTTATCGTCCACCTCAGAAACAGTAGAATGGACGAAAAAGAATTTCTCAAAGACCTCCCTGAATTCGTCATCCAACTCGCCATCTAACTCTTCCTTCTCTGGGATATATTCCACTTCAACTTGCTCCAAAGACTTTTGAAAATCGGACTTCTTCTTAGACGATACCTTATTGTTTCTCTTCTGCTTCCGTCGTCTACGCCTGCTCTCGGGTTCCTTTGAATTCCTAGAGCCGGCGTTAGTGTTAGAGTTAGAGATTTGGGGTTTCACATCGTCCATGGAATGGCCGGCGGTGTTCATGACCCTGCTCGCAACCTCAACCGTCATACTCCAGCTATTTTGGAAAATAATGGAGAGACTAAAACAGTGCCAGGAAATTAAATAATTGTAATGAAAAATTACAATTATAAAAGCAGTATCAAAAGTTCAGCTAGATACCATCTCATTCCGGGTTAAAACCATCCTTTGTGTCATAGAGCGTAGAGTTTTAACCTCAGACTCAGTCCCTCGAAGTTGATATACAGCGGCAGCTGCGTCATCTTTTGCTTTCTAGGTCAAACATAGTATTAAAAAATTAGATAACACAAACCAGACCTTCAGTAGCATTGCATGGTGGTGATGTTCACCTGAACATTAGCACAAAGGTTTGCAAGTTCCACATCTATCCCATTCTTGGATTGTTTTGTGTCTTTCAGTGCAGCCTGCATCAATTAATCTTCCGCAATGATTGAAATTGCAGTACACTTGAAAGCAGTTACACAGACAGATTAACTTCCAACCCTGCAATATATAACTGAACACACACAAAGATGCACACTAGTATAAGTTATGTGCATGTTAAATGTATACACTAAAGTTACTGGAGAGCTACCAATTATGTGCTACGATATGCCTATAGTTGTTCTTTTCTTCTGTCCCAAGAATGTTATTTCATTACAAAACAATCTGACTGCTTCACACAAATTTTGTCTACCTTGTAACTTTTTTATTCTATGTAAACTAATTACTATAATTCTTTTCAGAATACATTTACAGGTATTATTAAGGAGAAGGTAGGTGAGACTTCAACTTCAAGGGATGAAGAAGGTTTTGAAGTAGATGATGAAGAGATGGAAAGAAACATGGCAACAAATGGAGATGAGGAAGCAGAAAAAACTAGCGCAGAAACTGTTGTGAATTTGTTGAAAACTGTACCAGATGAGCAACTAATGAAAACTTGGATTGAAACGGTTGGAGGCGCGAAAAAGGGAAGAATATATGGTCTTGGTCCCAAAAATTGTCTTCTGGCAGATTCATTGGACACTAATTGTGCATCCTCTAGTGCTTCTAATCCTCCAAATGTTCATGCTCAACAAGTTTTTGAAACACCCAAATTTCAGCAACTTCTTGATCGTGCAATGGAGCAAAGGATGGAGAACATGTTGGCACGAGTGCAAGCAGATATTCGGGAGGATATGCAAGAAGAAGTAAAAGATGCGGCTCGTGCTGTCGTGCGTGAGATGCTTGGTTTAACTTCTCAACCACCACCTAGCGGCTCTGGTTGTCCCCCATCTTAGAATAGTAGAGTTTATGTTATTAATTATTTAAGTTAAGACATGTTTTATTTACCAATAGACATATATATATATACTTCGTTGTTCTAGGATTAATGGTACCATGATTATGCTTACGTACAAATTAATGAGTTTAATTACTTATTTCTTCTCATGTCGAATTAGCTAGAAAATTATATTCGTATTTCATCGTTTATAATATAAGAATTATTCCTGGCTAGATTTAGCTTGGAAAATATCCCAAGCCCAACCAAATATAGAACAGGGCATTTATCAAATTAGCTACAAAATTAGCTATAGACAAAAATCGTACTAGTAATCTAGCTAGAACGTTTTTAAGTTTAGCTAGGGATATTCCTAGCTATGTTATGATGAAATCAACGATCACCAGGAAAACTTTGCTTGGAATTTAGCTAGCCTAGTCGTAGCAAATATTAGCATGGAGTAAGTCCCTAGCGAATAGCCTAGCTACGCTTCAACAAAGTCAACATTGACCAAACAAAGTTTGCTTTGAATTTAGCCACCACTTGTCCTAGCTAATGATTGCGAGGGATTTGTGCCAAGCAAATATCCCTAGCTATATTAGCAACGGATGACATAATTTTCTAGCTAAAATTTAGCTAAGAGCATATTAGCTACGGAAATTAGCTAAGGTCAATTCCCTAGCTAAAACGAAGTTAGCTAGGAACCTTGGTAGGTTAGCTAGGATTTTGGTTTCTAGCTAATGACCAGTTCTCTTGTAGTGAATATATAAGTCCGGATATTAACAGACAAATTTATTTCACAATTTTATATTTTTTTTATAAAACACTAATATTTAAGTCCGGATAAATGTAACATACTAGTTTCGCAAATAAAACACAAAACGAAATAGAACACATTCAAATCAACTAATATGCATTATCATTAAAGTTTCAACATAAAATAAATCGAAATACCTCGATTTAGTGTTTTCAGAAAGCAAATTGGTTGAAAATTTGAGTCCGAAAGAGTGAACCCACAATTATACGATGCTCTACTCCGAAGTGGGAACTACGTTCTACACCTTTTGTGTGACGGGGGGCCCAGACCTTTTTTTTTCTTTTTACTGTGACGAAGGGGGGAGGACCAGATTTAGAGAGAAAGGTAAAAAAATGGGGGAGACGATCTGGTGGGGTTGGGGAAGACGAAGAGGATTAAATTAAACTGATATAGCATGCAAAAAAACACGCTATAGGTATAGCGTACAAAATATATGCGTTATACCTGACCAGTCAGAAAGTCAGAGGGTATAATGCACTAATTATGTGTGCTATACCTTAACGGCAAAAGTTACCGTTAAGGTATAGCGCACAGAATTAGTGCATTATATATACTTTAGTCACTTTTTTTTACCATCTATTAAAGCTTTTTTTGTCCAAAAGGACAATATTAAGGTTGCGGACTCTGAATTATACTATTCTACACCTACGCAAGCATATTTAATTTAGACCTAGTGTTGTGGGTGACAGTATGTCTCTTTTTATCAAATGGCCAAATTTTCGTTGCGAAAAATCAATTGAAATATCATCGTTTTTTCAATTGAAAATCCATCACATGAACAAGATATCATAACCCCATAAAGATTTTCGGATAAAACATCACATGACCTAACACCAGCAAACATTGAATGGTCCTACCACTCGTTTATTGTCCACTGCAATGAATGAGTAGGACCAAATCCCTTAAAAATTCATCAAACATGATTGATGGATTGTGCGTTTTAATGGAAAACCAATCCTGAATTCAACAGTTACCCACTTGATATATTCACCTTAAACTCAACAAGCACAATGTCCGATGTTATTCAGAGTTATTTTTTTTCTCCCCAACTACAAATAAAGAAGACACTAACATATTATAAGTAGCATAAAACAGGTACAGCGAGGCATGACGAGTTTCTGGTCTGTACAAATACAAAACAAAAGGACCATACATCATAGTCAACAAAGTACCTTATCTCACGTTTATAATAATATATAGAATTATAAACTCCAATCTATGTTTTTACTTCATTTTTTTAGACTTTTAATTATTATTATTTTATTACTCTAAAAAAAGATTCTTGTATGTCATGCCACACTGATAATGCTCTCTCCATTATTGAAATTTGACATCACTTGAAATGCTGAGTGCCTACTAGATGATGACTGGCTGTGATCTAGTGACAAGGACAATGTCAACGACAATAAAGACGCCTCCATTGCTGAGTTCTGACTCAAGTTAAGGTCAGCTATTCTTGACGAATTAGACAGTGGATGAACAGGAATCGGCCGGTGGAATATAGATGAACTCTTACTAATTTGATCTCCTTGGCCAAAAGTTACTGGCAAAGGTGTCATCTGAAATGCATTTATTTTGGAATTTTCTACAGGAGGCAATGATGTTGGTGCCAGAACTTGGTGTTCTTGCAGATTTTTCTTTTCTTCTATCGGCATTACAGATACCTGTTTGTCATAGAAGTAAAGATTAGGAACTAAACTCTATAACACCAAAGATTCCTTCTATTTTCATCAAATATTTAAAAGACTGAGTACTAATAAATGAAATTTGCGTTTCAGCAAAATACCGAGTCATTGGTGATATCAAAGAGGCTAGAACGGCGGCGGCGACGATTGAGGTTGGTTCGCCGGAGGAAGTATTTCTGAGCATGACTAGCCACCTGTGTAGGTGTTCGAGTCTTGACGAAATTTCTAGAGATACCTCTCCAGTCCCCTTTTCCCACTTTTTGCAATCCCAAAAGGAATAGCTTGTGCTCTTCCTCCGTCCATGGAACTCCTAAAATGAAATCCAAAAGATAGCCAACTTGATCAAAATCAATACTCGTTGAAATCCAGAGACTAGACAGCAGGTGCACCACAACTATTTCAACGGTCGATAAAGAAATAAACCAACAGAAGCTTGATAATTGTGTAAAGAGACAGAGCAAATAGCACTAGAAATTGAGATTGTGTGAAGAGCCTAAAACGACATATGATCTATTAACACGTTGAGTTATAAGACAATTCATAGCGAAAGGAATTGAAAGAAATTATTAGAAAAAGATAAAAACAATATCAACAATTGTGAAGTAGAGATGACCGACAAACAAGAGTGAGTTTCGATGATTAATGCCAACGAGAGAAATAACTGAACAAGATGATCGTAGATCTAACCTCGCTTACGCTCACGGCCACTGCCGGAGTGGCGAGGAACAGCGTCATCAGCGGAAGCGTAGACCTCGTCAGCCACTTTAGAAGACTCATTGCTATTTCCGCCGTTGCTATTGTTGCTGATGTTCTCGTTAGCATTAGGCAGCTCGTACTGAGAGAGATTGTTCAAACTCACACTCTTCCTCATAGGGTCTACCTTCACTCTCACACCAAACAACATGATCTCTCCTCCGCCGCCATATGCGGCGGCCGGCGACGACTCTCCGGCGCTCGTGGAAGAGTTGTGGCCGTTGGTTCCAGACTGAGAGCTGCTGCCCGACATCATCCTCCTTGCAGAATCGACGAATCAATTGAGAAAATGGAGAACACTATACATATAATGTTAATGTATGTATATATGTTATTACTTTACTACTATTAATAAGGGGGAAGGTGAGGAGCTTCCGGTCAAAGGATTTGACAAAAAAACCAACTCATTTCAGATTATTCCCAAAAATACTCTTCCAGCTCAATATTTTTACCTTTTCAGCTCAATTGAAAAGGGTTATGTTTGCCTTTTCAGTCATTCTGCCGCAATTTTATCCAAACATGGATACGTATAATGTAGTTTCAAGAGTATAATAGAACTTGGGTCCCACCTAAACTTCTCATCGATTGCAAATGTACGTGAATTATAGTTTTGTTTGAGCACACTACAACTAACACGTCAAATTGTAGAGATTATAATAAAATAAAAAAAATAGATAATATACTATAGTTAATTAGCTTTACATAAGAATTTACCAACAAAAAAATGTTAAAGTGAGTTAATGAATCTAATTTGAACAAAAAGGTAACATACTGCAGTTACACAAAATGTTAAAGCGAGTTAATGAATCTAAAATAAAATATAAAGGTAAGATATTGTCGTTAAACCAACTTTAAGTAATAATATAAATAAACAAAAATTGTTAAAATGAGAACAAAATTTGTTTGATGTAGAACAAATATGCCAGGTCCACCAATTTAAATATACTATATAGTGATATTTGAAATCAAAAGGTTAGGTCCGAAGTAGAATTAATTCTTATTAACACATATGTGAAATTTCAATCTTAAAATCTGTATATTATATAAACATAAATGCTCTTTATACATAATTGAAGTAATACACTTAAACAAAAGTATTTTCATAATTATATGTTGGGCTCATGCCTGGTATATAAGAATATAAGCAAATATAATATTAAATACTATAAGCAAGCATAATACAAATTATTTAATTCAGCTATTCTCACTTAAAAAAAAACTTTACTCCGACTTAATTTAAATTATTAATAGTACATTTATATTTTTTTGGTATACATAACAAGAAAAAGTATATATAAGAAATGACACATGGTCAAATTAGAACTCGTGATATTGTTGTTCAAACTATAGTAACTTCGCAACAGAAAATCTATTAGAAAAAGAGTAGAGAATTGGTATCTCCTTTAGAAATAATTTTTTTTCATATTTTCAGGTCCACTTCTAATGTAACACATATTTTTTTCCGGGGTAGACATCTCATCCTATTTAATACTATTAACAAATGAACTATCAACAACGAAAACTGTAAAAAATTTGGTTATTCACAAATCACAAGTTAACGATGTTTAAGTAAATTGGGGAACTTTTTTCTTAAATATAAGCGCTAAGAAACTATCAAAATGTGTTGCCTATGAATTTTGTGCTACCAATAAACCTACTCATATTTTGCTAAAGAAAAAGATTCAAATTAGAATACGAGGAAATAACACCACACAAAAACAAAGAAAAAGTAAGTTGATAAAATATTGGTCACCTTTTATTTCTTCTTCATTAAGGTTTAATCCCAACAAAATAAGTTTAAAATCATATGGTTAACTTGGAAATTCAATAGTTCTTATTACATAAAGATACAAATGAAATATTAGTCTTTAAATATATTTTTTAAATAAACCGAAAGATCTTTGCAATATAATTGGAGTAACACATTTAAAGAAATTATTTGTGTAATTAAATATTGGGCATGGCTCATCCCTCATCTAAAGTAGATAGAAGGCACCGGGATAAGGGAGTGTGAGGTTCGGGGTTGAGTGTAGCTTTATGATTTGGGAGGACAACGTGGCCTCCATTTGACGGACGGTTTATCCGTTTCTTCTCTCTCAACTTTGTCTCTTTTCAAGTTTTCATTCAAATTTGGAAACATGATAGATTGTTCTCAAAATAATAGTTCAAAAATATATATTATTTTATATATTCTTATATTTTTATATGTTATATATAAAAAATATATATAAAGAGTCAAAAATATTTTTGAATTATTTGAAATAGTTTAAAAATACTCTCTATTTATTTTTAGTACCAAAAATATCTCTGCGTTTATGTTTTGGATCACAAATATCCCTTAAACCGTTAGTTTTGTCATTGAAGTTGACATGGTAGTTCAACTAGGTTAGATTTACTTACATGGCCATCCACCGAAGCAATCCAGCATGGCAAAATTATTTTTTCGAAAAAAATTATTTTTCCATTTTTTATTAAAATACAATTATCAACACTTACCGAAAAAAGCTAAAATTTCCGGACCAATTATTTATTTCGTAATTTTCTTATTAAAATACAAATAAACACTTATTCCGAAAAAAGTAATTTTTCTTTTGGAAATTTCACTTATTCCGAAAATTATTTATTTATTTATTAAAATATTATACATAATATACAAAATAAATTATTTTGGAACATGCTTTATTATATTGTTCCGAAAAGTTTTTACTTTTTTCGGAATAAGTGTTCGACCATAAAAATTTTAAATTTCAGCTGAAGTTGAATTTTATAATTTTTGAAAATTTAAAAACTCCAAAAATTATAAGAACGTCGGATGAACCAATTGATACTTACAGTAGATGTGTACCTTTTGTGAAGCTATAAAGGAGAAGCATTTAAAAATTTATATCAAACTAATCAAAAAATCACAAAAGAGAACAATGGAGTTTTTCAATCAAATCTTACACCCCAATCAAGAATAATTTTTTCGAAAATAATTTTTTTCGAAATAAGTGTTTATTTTGTATTTTAATAAAAAATCTGAAATAAAAAAATTTTCCGAAAATTTATTACTTTTTTCGGAATAAACGTTGATTTTGTATTTTAATAAAATTTTCCTTAAAAATAATTTTTCCATGCTGGATTGCTTAGGTGGAGGGTCATGTAAGCAAATCTAACCCAGTTGGACTGACATGTCAGATTCAATGGCAAGACTAAAGATTTAAGGGGCATTTGTGGTCTAAAACATAGACGGTAGGGATATTTTTGGTACCAAAAACAAACGGAGGGTATTTTTGAGCTATTTCAAATAGTTCAAGGATATTTTTGACCCTTTTCGAAAAAATATACTCCATTCGTATTAATTTACGTGAACATATTTGATTATGTACAAAGTTTAAGAAAAAAAATAAGACTTTTGAATTTATGGTGTATGATAAGACACATATATTTTAGAATTATAAATCATTACATAAAAGTAAATTATTTTCAAATATGTAAAGGGTTCTTTTTGGTACGGACAAAAAAAAAAATATGTTCACATATATTGCAATGGTGGAGTATAAATTTTATATACTTACAGGCTAAAAGTGATCTTTATCCTTGAAATTCAAAACTCTCCTTTTTCGGGTTCTTCTACGTGGATCAGGGTTTAAAGACCCGCCCCTCAAGATTTAACCCTTCTCCATTGTAATTAAATTTTACTCCTATTAGAAAACTACTTTTGTTATTTATAATTTAGTTTTTTATACTTGAATGTAACTTTTATTGTTTGCTAAAATTACTTTTTTTTTCCAATCACCAACTTTC
The DNA here is from genome assembly GCA_005239525.1 of Nicotiana knightiana. Classification (NCBI taxonomy): domain Eukaryota; kingdom Viridiplantae; phylum Streptophyta; class Magnoliopsida; order Solanales; family Solanaceae; genus Nicotiana; species Nicotiana knightiana. The sequence goes on along the minus strand of ML429087.1, from coordinate 38,174 downwards.
ATAATTTTTTTTCCTCAAGTAAATTTTGCCTCATTTATTTTCCTCTTTTAGGTAAAGGTTTATGATTAGTCATGAATGGATTTGTTTTGAAAATGTCAAAGATGCAATTAGACAGGTCCAACTAGGGGTGTCAACAGTTCGATTCGGCCGAGTATTTTATAAAATTTGTATCATACTAATTTTTTGATTATTTTATTATGTATAACCAAAATTAGACTTTTCGAAATCGTCTCAATCATGTCGGTTTTTCTTCAGTATTGGTACGGTTCGGTTATTTTTCGATATTTTCTTAAATATTATGTAAAAGTCACAGGTAGAAGTAGAATGCAATGACATATGTACTTTTATAGGACTTTGCAAAACTCACTAGACATTTTTCCTGTTTAAAAGGTGATGAATTAAGAAAACATGAAAGATGGCCAGAGTATAGATCCATCAATTATCCTACAGCAGAGTAAAAGAAACTAAGCAAAGAAAAAAATATATATATTACACAGGTGAAAATATATTAACCAAGTTGGGACTCAAGAATAAAGTTTATAGAAGATTAAATATTAAAAAAGATAAATGTAAATCATACAAAAGGAAACATATTCAATACGTTGTAGTTTGCTACTCATAATAATTAGAATATGTTGTGTGTTGCTAGTGAATATGCCAAAAATAATTTAGTTTCAACAGGAGCAGCATAATAGGTTTGGGAATTAGAATTTGTGTTTAATTACTTGTTGGCTTGTAGAAGTATTCATAATTCTAAATCCCAAGGAAAAATTTAAAACTTCATTATTTTTAAAATTAATATATAAATATATTTTTCATATATAAATTTTTTCTGTACGGTTCGGTTTGTTCTCATAAAAAAAACTTATCGTAATTATCAGTACGGTTATAGATTTATATAAAATCCTGCAATTTTATTAAAAGAAACCTAAAAATCAATTTTGTACAATACAATTCGATCGATTTAGTCAGCTTTTAAATATTAATTGACATACCTAGGTACAACTACCGAGCAATAACATTAACTTCAATAAAGTTAGGCGTTACTTAAGATAATAGATATCGTACTAAAACGTAGATTTTTTCTTTCTGATACTAAACGTAGATAAATAATTCGATATTGACATGATTTAGTTTCCTGCACAACTACAAATGTTGTACGGTACGCTTATGATAATGAAAATTATGGGGGCAAGTGGATGGGAAAAATAATAAAGGATCACGTTAAAAAGAAATACTTAGCCGCTTGATTAACTGACAAACTTGTCTACTAATCATATTTAATTAAGTCTGATATTAGCAAGATGACTTAGTATCGCAAATAACAGATCTCCAAAGCTGTAGTCCAATACAACTATGGATGGATGTGTCCTTTCTTAATTATTTGATTAAAGACAGTGTACTTAATCTCGAGCTACCCATTCATTGCCTTTAATCTTTATTGGCACCAACCTTTATCCCCTGCCAATTAAACTACATATTAGCTCATTTCAGCTTTTAATTAGTATGAATAATAATATTCCTCCTTTAAATTTAAATGTTCAATATGAGAATCAAAGCTTTGAGCAACGATAAGTCAAATTCTTACATTTGAGTTGTTACAATAATGTTGAGAAATTCTTTGCTTTTTTAAAAATATATTTTTTTGTATGAAGTGCCTCGTACAATTGTTCACCTTTTCCTTCTTTCTTTTACATAATTATTAAGTAGAGAAGGAAGATCTAATTAAATTTCTAGTAATTGCAAGGCTATAAGTTTTAAATTCATGATGTTGTGATTCAAATTAAATCACTGATCTCAGAACTGTCACAATAAGCTGGTGTTCATCTTTCCGAAAGCTCTTTTTTGTGACATTATTTTGCATATTATACTTGGAATTGTTCCATCTGATATGACAATATTTGACATATTACGATCTTTTAAAATGTTGATTTGATTTTTATAATATTATAGGAGGGGTTGGGAGTTTAGGATTAAGATAGAAGGTTAGTGAGTAGTTTTTAATTGCTAACATTTTGAGATGCTATAAAGGGTGTGTTTGGTATAACGGAAAATATTTTCTCAGAAAATGTTTTCTTGGAAAATAAGTAGTAATCTTATTCATTTTTCGGTGTTTAGTACGCAAATTAAGGAAAATCTTTTCTCAAGAGTATTCATAAATAATTTTGATACAATAAACATGAAGTCATAAACTTTCGAACCAACAACCTTCCGATCCATAAATTTCATAAACTTGTGCACCGCAAAACTTTCGAAACCGCGAAATTTCTAACCCGTAAACTTCGAAACACATAAACCTCCGAACTCATAACTTTGGAACTTGTAAAATTCCGAACATGTAAACCGAAAGATAAAAAAAAAGTAACACTAAAAAATATATTAAACAAATGTTTTTTCCCTGGGGGGCAGTGGGTTGGGTGTGGGTGGGATGCAGAAAAAAGAAAAAACAGAAATTTAAAAATTACAAAAAAGGTAAAAAAAAAATGTGCAGGGGTTGGGGGGTGGGGGTGATGTAGAAAAACAAAAAGCAGAAATTTGAAATTACAAAAAAAAGTAAATTTTTTTTGCTGGGTGAGTTGGGGGTGGGGGTGCGGTAGTAGGGTGAGTGGTAACGAAAAAAAAATTTGGAGAGAGAGCAAGGGGTAGGGTTAGGTGGGTGTGTGTGGAGCTGAGGGATAGGTTGGTGAGAGTATGAAATAGGGTGGAGAAGCTTGAAAAAGAATTTTGGAAAATGTTTTCCCTTCTTTTAATAAGGAAAATATTTTCCTCCAATTGGAGGAAAATGAGTTGATAAAGAAAATCTTTCCCAAAACATTCAAGTCAACCAAATATGAAAAAATTAAAAATTCATATCAAACACACCCAAAATGTAAAACGGTATCATAATCATTGAAACTGAAAGAAAAACTATAGTGCAAGCGGTATCATATGACAAACAAACTAGCTTGACTTATTTCTTAGGATCTTGGCAATTAAATTGGCATGTGTAGAATAGAAGAGTAACATTCAATATATATAAAGTAAATGGACATCTTTAAATTATGAGGGGGCTGCCAAAGATTGATAAAGACCACAAAATGATGAAAGGCTTATAATTACAAGGCCCTACCAAGTACTAACACGATAAGAGGAAATCCACTTATCCTTTTGTGTTTTTTCCGGTGACAAATGTGTACCCTTATAATCCAATAACAATTAAATTTATAATGTGATTTTAAGAATACATAATTTCACCTAATATCAATCGATAAATATGATGACTAATAACAAAAATTAACAATAAAGTAAAGCAAACCAGTGTTGAAATGCAATTCAGCCCTCGAGCTAGTGTACCCTCGAACGACTGACACTAAAATAATAAAGTAGAAAATAAACTGATGAATAAGAGGTATAAGCAAGAGAGTGTTATATTGCTTTGATAAGTGAGAATAATGTGACTTACAAATGATCATAACCTCCTTTATATAGTAGATGAATCCTACTCTAATTACAGAAGAAAATCCCATGATTAGCTAAATAATCGTTCTTGATTTGATCCGTTCTGAGATTTCCTCCATGATCTTCGACCAGTCACGAATATCTCGTCTTTCTGTTATTATACTATATTCGGTCTTGCTCAATGTCTATCTCATTTGGTCTCGATCACTACTGGTCTCGATCTCGATAGGTAACTCGACTCCCGAACTCGGTACCATATCCTCAAGCCTCAATCTGATATATTATGGGACCGACCATCGATTCATCCCCCTGGTCTTAGTTAATAAATAAAATCGGGTAGGCCCGGGTTTAACCGTATACAGATAGTCCCCTCGCTTTTTGGAGTGTAATGACAAGGAACGAATTGAGCCTTCGATCTTTACCTCGACCTGTCATGACGTCATCTCCGTGACGTAAGCGACAGAGGTGACCAAAACGTCCCACCGGTACAGTTCCCCAGGTTATTAATGCATGTCAGTTGACGGTTGGCCACTAGCAACTTTGAACCGTCGCCGTGAAACCCATAAATAAGCCTATGTTCCACTCTTTCAAACTTTACTTTCAATCTCTATGTTCTAGCCTTCAAAGTTCGTTGCAGTTTTTCAAGTTCTTCATCTGCAAATCTTCAAGTTTTAGTTTTAACCACTTCTTAAAACACCAAATCTCTTATCTTCATCCTTCTTTAACTTCAAAACTAAATGGCAAAAATAGCAAAGTCTGTGCCTCAAAAGGAAACCGCTTCATCCTCTCAGCTGCCCGGCGGAAAAGCACCAGTGGAACCATGCCTTGAGGAATGCATTCCTAGGGGAGTATGTTATTAGCTCCGATTTCAAAATCGAGAAGACCTCGTCGATCCCCGGTCGTTGCAAGCAGGTATCAAGATAGATATGCTCTATACTAAGAATTTTCTCGAAAAAGTGAAGAAGGACTGCAACTGGCAGAACAAGCAGGTCGTGATACCGGCCCCTGAGGAAGATATTACCACCCACATGGAAGGGTTCTTGAGTGTTTACACTTACCCTTTCATGTTGGTTCTCCTCGACCCAATCATCTTGGACTTCTGCAGAAAGTACGAGGTGACTCTCGGTCAAATTCATCCCTTCTTCCGAAGGATCGTCATATTGCTCTGATTCTTTGCTGGAATTTCTCTTAGAAGCTGTTTGTAAAATTGAATGATTTCTTGTTGCACCTCCTCTTGATTTTGGGTATGCATCCCTGTCTGAGTCAACAGCCTAGTGATTTTCTTTTGGGCATTCCTATTCTTGATACTAGCATGGAAGAAAGCAGAATTTGAATCACCAAGCTTTAGCCATTGAATTATAGACTTCTGCTTGAGTGCACTTTCCTCAACCATAATCCATTTCTCCAGCTTCTCTTTCAGATCTTTTTCACTGCTCTTCAATCCCTCTAAGCGATTAGGAGTTCTCATTTCCAATTGTACTTGTTTTAGTTTCTCTCGAGTAGCTTGGATCTTTTCAGGAATTCTACTATACTCCTCAACATTTAACTGCTTCAATCCTTGTTTAAGCCTCTTTAACTTCATCCAAATTCTTTGCATAGGAGGGATCTGCATGTTTAATTCCCAGGTCTCTCTAACTAGCCTTTGAAACTCCTTATGCTCAGTTAGGTTATTGAGGAACTTGAAAGGTTTAGGCAGAGGTTGGTGATCATGTTCAAAGTATACAAAAATAGGGTTATGATCAGAGAAGAGAGGATCCTGCAGCACCACCTCTAACTGTGTCATATTCATCATCTATCTAGCATTAACTAAAGCTTTGTCTATTCTGCTATATACATGATTGTTTGTCCACGTAAATTCTCTGCCAACTGTTTTAAGTTCTGTCATTCCTATATTTTGTAGAAATTCATAGAAGTCTCTAGTTTCTGCCTCGATAACAGGATTACCATTATACATATCTTCAAAACTTTGAATGGCATTGTAGTCTCCCAAAGCAATCCAAGTCCCTGTAGCTCATTATGCAACTGTTTCAACTCTTCCCACATGGCCTTTCTATGTTCAATGGTATGCAAACCTTATATGGATGTCATCCAGAATTCTTTATGACTTTGGTGTATGATAATCTTCCCAGTGATTAATTGTTCAGAACAACTATGAATGGTAAAATCCAATACTCCAGGATCCCACAAGATCCATATTCTCTCTCTGTTACTTGCCACATAATTATCTGTCCACTTTCAATTCCTAGAGATTTTTTGGATAATTTTCTTTGCCATAGGTTGATCTTATGCTCAATTATTGCTATCAAAACTAATTTATTGTCTCTAAGATACTGCTTTATTTCTCTTTGTTTATAGGTTTTATTCAAGCCTCTAACATTCCATGATACTATATTCATCTTGGTATAAAAGGATCATATGTCTCCTGCATCACCCACCTATTCATACTGCTAGGACCCGAGCTTACTTATGCAAGCACCTGAAAACTTGAGGGATCAAGGGTATTGAAACCATTAGATGTGCTCACCCCCATGTTCTTATCCACATTTCTTGACCCCTTTGACACAGACTTGTTTTTGACAGTCTTCCATCCTTCAGCATCTGTATTCATTGCTGGACTTTTTGAAAGGTTTTGTGGCTGTACATTTTCAATTCCCTTCTGCTTCTCATCTTGTACTTGAGTTTGTGGAATAGCATCCTTTTGTATGCCCTGATCACTTTGTAGACCCCCTCCTCATGCCCTATTCTCCTCCGGAATTGTTGATGCTTCTGGTTTCTCCCATTTAGTTGTTTTGGCAGAGTTTCTTTCTGTGGTTCCTGGCACACATGTCCTAGTTGCGAGCATTTATTACAATACATAAGAATCCAATCATACCAAATTTCTTGTTCGAATTACCTTCCGTTTGGATCTTCCACCATGATCTGTCTTGGGAGAGGTCTAGTAACATCCATCTCGACCAAAATTTTGGCATATGATATACGTTCAACCTTTGTGGTGCAAGCATCAGCAAATGTAGGAACTCCCAATGTAATACCAATTCTACTTAGCAAGTCATCCTTCCAGCAATTCAGTGGCAGCTTAGGAAGTTGAATCCATAGTGGGATGGTCTTCAGTACTTCATTAGTAAAATCAAAATCAGCATTCCACATTTTAACCGCAACTGGTTTGCTATTCATCGTATAAGGTCCTGAATACAACACAACATCTCTATCCTCCATAGCAGCAAATTTTACCACAAAATACCCATCATTATGTATATATAGTGAGGTTTTAGCAACAAAATTCCATTGGAGTGTGACAAATCTTTCAAACGCAGCTATAGTAGGAGTTTCACCCACTACATACACTATTACTGCCATTTTCCACCGCTCAGTAGCTCTTTCAACCTCCTCTTTGTCTAATTTGGCCACTTAAATCCATTCTTAATCGTAGGAGCTACGTAATGTAGATTTATACCTCTAGTAGCCATCTTGTTCTCAGCAAATAGATTATTCCATTTTGTCGCTACAGCTGGCTGAGCAGGTAGTTCCAATTTCCTCTGAGCTCCAGAATCTCCTGGTCCCTTTTCACCTCCTGGTTGTTTAGGTCCTTCAAGTGTGACAGTTGCACTATTAGAGGGTATTTGGATTGGCATATAAAAAGTAGCTTTTAAGCTAAAAGCCAAAAGTCATAAGTTGGTAATACCAAACTTTTGGCTTTTGGCTTATTTTTCTACTTTTTATGCCTAGAAATAAGTGCTTTTAAGCACTTTTTATTATTGAAAAACACCACACAAACTAAAAAGTGTTTAAAATCCAATAAGCACTTAAAATAAGTCAATCCAAACACCCTCTTCTTCTGCACAGATTGTACTGAATTTGAGCTTCCTGCTATTATCGGCGGGGTCTTAAGCCCTTTTGTACCTAGGGCTGACCATTGTTCCATTGGATTTTCCTTAGCTATAACCTTAATTGCCTCATCTAATCCCTCTAATGACTTCCTTATTGAACCCTTCAATGGTAGCTCCTTTGATTCCACACTTATTGCATGTCTCTAAGGTCGACCTCGCGACATTTTTAGGGGAAGATGGCGCACAATAGAACTAGCACTCTATGATACGACGAGAGTAAGTTAGACATTTAACCACAACATTTCTTAAAGTCTCCAAATATCATTCTTTTTAAAAAACTAATTTTATAAATTATTGATTTATTTTTTTCAAAATTACTTATCTTTTTGCAATTAGTGAGTGTTAATTAATGAGATGTTTAAAGAAAGATAACAGGTAATATATATATATACATATATATACACACACACACTCCTATGATTATAATTACGGCTATTAGGTATATTACTTAAGGATTGTCTTGTGAAAAAACCATGTAATATGGATGAGAGTAGTATGCCTATCTCGGATGATAAAATCTAATGCAATAGATTTTTTATATGGATCGCGAAAGATAATACCTAGGAGTGATGGGTCACATGCAACTCGACTAACGATAATATTATATCATCTGATTTATCATAGTTAAGTTATAAATTGAAATAATTATAGTATTGTATTAATTAATCATGGTTATTAGTGAGTTTTTTTCTTTCAAAGGAGCACGATTGACGACCGTTAATTCAGTTAATTGATCCGCCAATCACTTTCCTATAATTAGTTGAACAATAAAGAGTGGCCATTTGGTACATATAGCTGGTATATCCAATTTTTGGAAACATTTGTCTTAGGGAAATAGTCTTCCTATCTTTCCTTCTTCACATTTACTAGAGAGAAGTTAAGAGGAAGGTCATGATCTGGGTTTACTCTATCTACCAAGATCATGATCTATCTCATTTCATCCTTTTTGTTTTGAACCCTCATTTCTTCATCTCTTTCTTATCAACACCCAACTTTTTAAATTTTCAAAGAGCACATTCTTTGTCTTGAAATTTGTTATTAGATAAAAGTTAAGGTAAAAAGTATGGCTTCGCGATCTTTGGTTGAACACAAGAAGGGGAGAGTTGGGGTTTTCTTCATATATGCTATTCTTGAATGGGTGATGATCATTATTATTTTCATTGATGGCTTTCTTGCATTTTTCACCAATGAATTCGCTAAATTCTTCGAACTGAAAGTTCCTTGCTTGCTATGCACGAGAATCGATCACATTTTCATTAAAAGTAACTCAAGTTTCTATTATAATGTGAAGTTAACAAAAATGACATTTCTTCCCTTGCGTATTGTCATGTCCACAAGAAGCTTATCTTTCTGATATTAGGAACATGTGTGAAGGCTGCCTTCTCTCATTTGCAACAGAGAAGGATTCTGATTGTGATAGGTACAAGTCATTAGTTGGGATTTTGCATAAGGACATTGATTGCTTTGTGGATGGAGATGATCACAGAGTTTACAAAAAATCAATGAAGATGAGGTCATCAAAACTGCAACTGTTGTTATCCTCATGTGTTCTTGTTGTCTGAAATTGAGTTCTAAATATGTATACGGCCAAAATCGGGAATAACCAATTTTGGGGTTCCTACGACATTCCGAGCCTGGTCTCGATAGTATCAAGGCAAGATTCGAGGATCAACTCCGAGGGGAATCCCTCGAGGAGTGGTATCGAGGGATCAATATGCCTCAAGATAGAGTAAAGATCAGAGCCTGTCGTGGAAAGACGCGGGACTCCCAAGAACATGTGGCTAAAGCTGACAAGAAGCGCCCATCTGGCCATTGAGCAGTTGAAACACAGTTGAGCAGCATCCAGAAGCTTCACCAAATTCTTCTACGACCCGGTAACAAAGTGGCGGAGATATTCCTCCAACATACCATTGAACCGCTCCGTCTGGCCATCAGATTGCGGATGAAAACTTGAGCTATGACTCAATTTTGACCCGAGGCACTTAAATAGTTGGGTCCAAAAGTTACTAGTGAAGCGTGAATCGTGATCACTAACAATGTCTTACAGGCCCCAATATTTGATGACATGAGAGAAGAAGAGTCGAGTTGTATCTTCTCCTAATATATATTGAGGTGCTGCAATAAAGGTGGCATACTTGGAAAATCGATCCACCACAACCAAGATAGTTGTGAGATCTCCGGCCTTGGGAAACCCGGTGATGAAGTCCAAAGACACGCTTTCCCAAGGTCTTTTTGGAACAACTAGTGGTTCCAAGAGTTCCACTTGTGTCAAGAAGTCAGACTTGTCCTCCTGGCATAATACATAAGTCCTCACATACTTAGCGACTTCATCGGCCATTTAAGGTCAATAATATGCACGACGAAGTGATGCCATGGTACGCTCTTTGCTGGAATGGCCAGCCCACAGAGTGTCATGACATTCTGCCAGGAGAGTTCGTCTCAGATCTCCTTCTTTAGGAACATAAAGTCGGTTCCCTTTTACCTTCAAGAAACCATCCTCCATGTAGAACTAGCGAGTTTTTCCCTGTCCTACTAGATCAACCAAATACTGTGCAGCGGGATCCTTGATGAGTAGATCATGTATCTGGTCTTTTATGGTGGTAGCTACTTCGCTCCCCCTTAGGGTGGTGAGTAGGCACACCGATGCTAGGTCAGCTCTCCGACTGAGCGCATCAGCAACATAATTAGTCTTCCCACTTCGGTACTCCAGGTTGAAGTTAAATTCTGCTAGGAGTTCCTGCCACTGGGCATGTCGGCCATTTAGCTTCGGTTGGGTCATGAAATGACTAACAGCTGTGTTGTATGTCTTGACCACGAAAAGGGATCCCATAGAATAATGCCTCCAAAGGCGTAAACAATGAACGACAACAAGTAGTTCTTTCTCATGGGCGGCATAGCGCCGCTCTGCATCCTTCAACTTCCGGCTCTCGTATGCTATGGGATGCCCGTCTTGTAGTAAGACCCCACCAAGAGCATAGTTGGAAGCATCCGTTTATACCTCGAATGCCTTGGCCAAATCAGGAAGGGCCAAGACAGGGCTACTACACATAGCCGCTTTTAATGCATTGAAGGCCTCCGCTCGCCTAGGACCCCAATCCCAAGATGTGACCTTCTTGAGGAGTTCTGTCAATGGCACTGCGATGAGGGAGTAATTCTTCACAAATCGTCGATAGAAATTGCATACGCCAAGGAATGCACTCAAGGCGTGGATATCCTTGGGTGGCGGCCAATCTGTGATGGCTTGGATCTTTTGCTGGTCCATATTGATGCGCCTTCCTCAATGACATGCTGAGGAAGTCGATCTATTTTTGAGAAAAGGAGCACTTGGATAGCTTTGCATATAATTCATGCTCCCGCAACGGTCTAGGACCTTCCGCAAGTGCTCCAGGTGTTCTTCCAGTGTTTGGCTATAAACCACAATGTCATCCAAATAGACCACCACGAATTCGTCAATGTACTCTCGGAAGACTTGGTTCATCAGAGTGCAAAATGTGGCTGGAGCATTAGTCAAGCCGAACGACATAACTAGGAAGTCGAACGACCCATATCTTGTCACACAGGTCGTCTTGTGTTCATCGCCCTCGACAATCTGGACTTGCCAATAACCTGTCTTCAGGTCAATTTTTGTGAACACCGTTGCACACCCCAATATATCGAACAAGTCTACCATGAGAGGAATAGGATACTTGTTCTTCACAGTGATTTTATTTAGAGCCTGATAATCCACACAGAGTCGTAGACTACCATCATGTTTCTTTTGGAAAAGCACAGGGGACCAATATGGGGACTTGGAGGGTACAATGATCCCTGTGTCTAGAATTCCATCAATTGTCTCGAAGCTCGGTGAGTTCGGGTTGTGACACTCTATAAGGCGCCCGGGCAGGTGGCTTTGCAACTGCACCAACTCAATCTCATGATCTACAGTGTGCCTAGGCGGAAGACGCTTTGGAATTTCTTGTGGCATGGCGTTGTCAAATTCCAGTAGTAGCTTCTTTACGGGTGTAGGAAGGGGACCCGATGAGCGTTCTACCTCTTCAATGCATAGGATAGCCAGGAATGTAGGTTCATGTCTCTTCACTCCCTTTTTCAGTTGTAAGGCCGAGATGTTCTCAGCGCCCATATTCATGGGCATGCACAAAATAATGCAAGGCTTGGACCCGTTTACTCTCATCATCAGAAGCATGTCCGCATATGGTACGGGCATGGTGTTGGTTTGCCTCAAGAATTCTAGCCCAACTATAAACTCGAAGTCATCTATGATAACACGCGCAAGTTGAACTTCCCTTCATAAGGACCCATCTTCACTGGTACTTCTTTGGCTATTCCACCCACTGGTTGAGGAGATGAGTTGATAGCCTTGACATGACCTCTTCCCTTTCCTACAACTATACCAAGGCGCTCCACATGAGTTGAGGCCAAGTAGTTGTGTAACGACCCGACCGGTCATTTTGCCCCCTAAATGAAACTTCCCATAGCGGCTTATTATGATTTATGACTTGTGGGGATGGGTGGTCCGGGATTCATAAGTGTTTAGAGTGCTATAGGAACACTTGGTTCCTTAAGGTTGGCCTTTAAGGCCAAGTTTGACTTCGGTCAACATTTTGGGTAAACGACCTCGGAATCGAGTTTCGTCGGTTCCAGCAGCTGCATATGATGATTTCAGACCTGGGCGTATGTTCGGAATGGGTTTCTATTGACCCAGGAGCGTTTCGGCACCCAATATTAAAATAAGAAGTTCCTTAAGTTCCTATTGTGGTTTGTGATGTGTTTTTGTGTTATCGAGGTCCGAACAGAATTTCGAGACTGGAAATAGTTCCGTTATGTCATTCATGACTTGCCTGCAAAATTTGGTGTCATTCCGAGTAGTATAGGTCGGTTCGGCGCGTTGTTAGCGAAGTCAAGAAAACTTAAAGTTCCTAAGTTTGGTTCTAGGGGTTTTGAGGTGTGATTTTGAGTTTTAGGATTGTTTTGGGTGTTTCAAAGACTCGAGTGAGTCCGTATTAGGATTTTGGGACTTGTTGGTTTATTTGGACGGGGGCTCGGGTGGGCCCAAGTGCCTCCCGGACACCACACGAGGTCAAAAAACCAGCTGAAATAGATGTTGGTGCACCTATTCTGGTGTTGACTGCAGGTGCGGTTGCCCAGTCGCAGGTGTGGGACCGCTCCTGCGGTCCCAGCCTCGCAGGTGCAACCCCCAGCGGGTAGGCCATTTCTCGCAGGTGCGGGACCAGGCCTCCTCGTCCATTTCCGCAGGTGCGAGCCTTTGCTCGCAGGTGCGAGACCGCATGTGCGGTCCTCGAGCCGCAGGTGCAAAAACACTGTCAGATAGTGTGTTTCTTAAATACGGGATCCTTCCTTGTTTTCTTCATTATTTCTTCCATTAAACACTTTGAGAGCTTGGGGAAAAGACTCCACGACCCAACCCTTAAAAGGTAAGTAAATTTCATCTCAAGACTTGTTAATGCATGAATTCCTAGTTCAATTTAATCACCTAATTAGTGAAAAATTCAAGAATTGGGTAATAACTTAGGGCTTTCGATAATTTGAGAATTTACCCGTGAATTAGCTATGAAATCAAGTAAAAATCATATATTAATGATCCTTAGGCTATGGGTGAGTGTTTCCTTCGAGAATTATTGGAATCCGAGCATGCGGGCCCGGGGTTGGATCTTAGAATTTCTTCAAGAATGGTGAATTTGCTAAATGAGTAGGGGAATTTCCATACCTTGAGCATAAATTAAAGTATTTGTATAACATTTGGCTAGTTTCGAGTCCTCGGGTGTAGAGTTAGGAGTTTTGGGCGCGTTCTTGGTCTGGGGAGTAAATTCTACACGAGGTGAGTCTCGTTTCTAACCTTGTAAGAGGGAATTGTCCCCATAGGTGATTATAAATGGTGGTTTTGTCCTTATTTGTGGGGGCTGCATACGCACGAAGTGACGGGAGCCCGTGCGCAGCTACTATTATGCCTTGTCGGGTAGTTTAGGACTCACAAGCATGCTTTATGTGTTGTATCTGTAATCTTGTATATGGATTAAGTAGTCTAATATCCTCGAATCTCACATGTGAAGGCCTAAGAGGTTATGCTTGAAGTTGATATTTCTAAAATTCTCACACTGTTAGTATGTTCCCTGCTAAATTATCTGGAAATCTCCTGCTAATCATGAATTTATATGGGAACCCAAGTCGCATGGATGATTCGCGAGCGGGGTAGCCCTAATATTATATTAACCCGAGTTGCAGGTATGATTCGCGAGCGGGGGTGATCTTGGTATTATATTAATCGTGTCGCATGTTCAATTCGCGAGCGGGGCAGATAGATGCATCTATGGTTCGGTCCGTTCAACCCTCGGCAGTGAACATTTACTTTTCATGTCGTAATGACCGTACGTTCATAGCCTGTTATATGTTTGGTAATTTGTGAGAAGCCCTGTAATTGTAACTGTTGATTTCATGAAAAGAAAGAAGGTTAAATATCTTGTATGCCATGGGAAAGGATGGCGCAAGGGTGTTAGAGATTGTTATTTGATGCTCATTTCCATATTACTGTTCATTACTGCTATTACTGGTTAGCCTGTACTTATCCCACTTTGTCTGACCCTAGTAAGTATCACGTCGACCTCTCTTCACTACTTCTTCGAGGTTAGGCGGGATACTCACTGGGTACATATCTGTTCATGTACTCATACTACGCTTCTGTACTTAATTGTACAGGTTTTGAGGCTGGTGTATCTGGTTATCCGACCGGAGCTTGACGTATATTCTAAACCTGACTCCGCAGTGAGCTGCCTCCCTTGACATTTCTCAGCACTATGGAGTTAACTTTTGTCTATTCTAGTTCTCCTGTTGACTTGTGACACTAGTTCCTGGCACACACATAGTAGACTCTATATTTTGGGACTGTATCTATTTGTTCATGATCCTTGTGGCTGTATTTACTTAAGTTGGTTAATTTATCCACTTTTATTTAAATGATCTAAGCTTAAAACTTGGTAAGTGTGGTGTTGATATGTCAAATAAGGTAATCTCACTAGTAAACAACTGTTGGCTTGCCTGACTCCGGCGTTGGGCGCCATCACGACTTGTGTTGGGATTTTGGGTCGTGACAACATGGTATCAGAGCACTAGGTTCACGTATGTCTCACAAGTCACGGGCAAACCTAATAGAGTCCCGCGGATCGATACAGAGACGTATGTATTTATCTTCGGGAGGCTATAGGGTGTTAGGAAACCTCTTTATTCATGATCTATCGTGCAGTTGATGGTTTACTAAATATCATTCTTCTATTCTCTCATAGATGGTGAGGACGCGTATATCTGGCAGAGGCCCGGGGAGGGCACCGGCCCGAGGTAGGGGACGGGGGCGTCCCAGAGCTATTCCAATTGCACCACCGGCGGATCCTACTATAGAGGAGCAGGGGGAGGTGCCCCCAGCGGGTCCTTCTCCAGTGGACTTCATGACGGCGCCAGGCTTCCATGAGGTCATGGGTCGTATGCTGAGATTTATGGATTCTATGTCCCAGGCTAGTTTATTTCCAGCGGATCCTGCTACATCTCAGGAAGGAGGGGGAGCCTAGACCCCTACTGTCCAGGCTGTAGGCCAGACAACCGCACTTCATCATACCCCAGGTACACTGCCCGTGGGTGGGGTTCAGCCTGTAGCAGCAACACCTGAGCCCAGACCAGCTACGGACGATGATCCGCAGAAGTTGTTGGACAGATGGACTCGATTTCACCTTCTGGTCTTCGGGGGTGAGCGAGACGAGGATGCCCAGGATTTCATTGACAGGTGTAGGGACCGATTGCACAATATGAGGATACTAGAGTCCCATGGAGTGGACTTTGCTACTTTCCAGTTAGAGGGCAAAGCTCGCAGATGGTGACAGTCCTATATTCTCAGCAGGCTAGCAGGTTCTCCTCCTATCACTTGGGAGCAGTTCAGTCAGATGTTTCTAGACAGGTATATTCTACCCTCTGAGAGGGAAGAGCCGCGGTATCAGTTATAGAAGTTGGAGCAGGGGCAGCTGTCAGTGATAGACTATGAGGCCAGATTTTCAGAGTTGTCTCACTGCACTTATGATACTACCTACCGATACTGAGAGAGTGCGGAGATTTGTAGCCGAGTTGCATCCCGGCATTAGGACCAGCATGGCCTGGGAGGTGGAGATGGGGACTCCTTATCAGCTAGTAGTGGAGATTGCTCGTAGGATCGAGGGTTATCGGTCGAGGGTCAGGGAGCAGGTACAGCCGGATAAGAGAGCCAGATATTCCGGGGATTTCAAAGGTGCCCCAGTTAGGGGCAGAGGTCAGTTTGGTAGGGGTCAGCCCAGCAGGCCCCCATATCAGCACTACCACCACCACCTCCTCGTGGTGCTCCAGTGAGGCCTTACTTCAGTGTTATGCCAGAGGGTTCTCACCGTCCCCCAGTTATCCAAGGTTCTACTTCAGGGCAGTAGGTCGTGCCTCCAGTGAGATGTTACGAGTGCGGGGATCTCGCCATATCAGGAGGACTTGTCCCAGGTTTCGGGGCAAGGTAGTGCAGCAGGGTTACCAGCCTATGAGTCCAGCACCAGCAGTCCGACCACCTAGAGGTGGGGGACAGGTCGGCAGGGGTCGTCCAAGAGGTGAAGTCTAGTCAGGGGGAGGTCAGCCAACTCCTGTTCATTCTGGCAGGGCTCAGTCTTCCGGTGCTCCAGCTAGGTTCTATGCTTTTTCGGCCAGATCAGATGCAGTGCCCTCAGACGCTGTGATCACAGGTATTATTGCAGTATGTGGTAGAGAGGCATCGGTGTTATTTGACCCAGGATCCACTTATTCCTATGTTTCAATCTTATTTGCTCATTTCCTGGATGTCCCTCGTGAGTCCTTGGGTTCTCATNTTGGTATGGAAGTCTAGTCAGGGGGAGGTCAGCCAACTCCTGTTCATTCTGGCAGGGCTCAGTCTTCCGGTGCTCCAGCTAGGTTCTATGCTTTTTCGGCCAGATCAGATGCAGTGCCCTCAGACGCTGTGATCACAGGTATTATTGCAGTATGTGGTAGAGAGGCATCGGTGTTATTTGACCCAGGATCCACTTATTCCTATGTTTCAATCTTATTTGCTCATTTCCTGGATGTCCCTCGTGAGTCCTTGGGTTCTCATATATGTGTGTCCACTCCTGTAGGCGATTCTGTGGTAGTAGACCGGGTTTACCGGTCCTGTATGGTCACATTCTGCGGGTTCAAGACTCGAGCGGATCTCTTATTGCTCGACATGTTTGATTTCGAGATTATTTTAGGCATGAATTAGCTGTCTCCTTATCATGCTGTGCTAGATTTACATACCAAGACAGTTACTTTAGCCATGCCAGAGTCGCCTAGGCTAGAGTGGAGAGGTTCCTCAGTTAGTGCAGCCAGCCAGGTTATTTCATTCCTGAAGGCTCGACACATGGTCGAGAAGGGTTGTCTGGCCTACCTCGCTTATGTGCGGGATGCCACCGCCGAGTCTCCGACGATTGATTTAGTGCCAGTTGTTCAAGTGTTTGCTGATATATTTCCTTCGGACCTTTCGGGCATGCCTCCGGATCGTGATATTGATTTCTGCATTGATTTAGCTCCAGACACCCAGCCTATATCTATTCCTCCGTAACGTATGGCTGCGAAAGAGTTGAAGGAGTTGAAGGAGTTGAAGGAGGAGTTGTTAGCTAAGGGGTTCATCAGACCAAGTGTATCACCGTGGGGTGCTCCAGTTCTATTCGTGAAGAAAAAAGATGGGTCCATACGGATGTGTATTGATTACCGCCAGTTGAACAAGGTTACCATTAAGAACAAGTATCCTTTGACGCGCATCGATGATTTGTTTGACCAGTTTCAGGGTGCCCGTGTGTTTTCTAAGATTGATTTAAGATCGGGGTATCATCAGTTGAGGATTCGGGCTTCAGATGTTCCGAAGACCGCTTTTCGTACGAGATATGGCCATTATGAGTTCCTGGTGATGTCCTTTGGCTTGACTAATGCCCCAGCAGCATTCATGGACTTGATGAATAGGGTGTTCAGGCCGTATATTGATTCCTTTGTCATTGTCTTCATTGATGACATTTTGACTTACTCACATAGCGTGAGGGAGCACGAGCAGCATTTGAGAGTTGTGCTCCAGACTTTGCGAGAACAAAAGTTATATGCTAAGTTCTCTAAGTGTGAGTTCTGGTTGGATTCTGTGGCATTCTTGGGGCATGTGGTATCCTGAGAGGGTATCAAGGTTGATCCTCAAAAGGTTGAGGCAGTTCAGAGTTGGTCGCGTCCTACTTCAGCTACAGAGGTCAGGAGCTTTTTGGGCCTAGCAGGCTAATATCACAGAATTGTAGAGGGGTTCTCTTCTATTGCAGCCCCACTGACGAGATTGACTCAGAAGAATGCCCCGTTTCGATGGTCTGACGAGTGTTAGGTAAGCTTTCAGAAGCTCAAAACAGCATTGACCTCAGCACCAGTTCTGGTATTGCCTTCGTGTTAGGGGATGTACACAGTGTATTGTGACGCTTCACGCGTTGGTTTAGGATGTGTGTTGATGCAGGAAGGGAGAGTTATTGCTTATGCTTCACGCCAGCTGAAGGTTCATGAGAAGAATTACCTCGTGCACGATTTGGAGTTGGCGGCAATTTTTCATGCTCTTAATATTTGGAGGCACCACTTGTATGGGGTGTCCTGTGAGGTATATACAGACCACTGCAGACTGCAGCACTTGTTCAAGCAGAGGGATCTTAATTTGAGGCAGCGCAGATGGCTTGAGTTGTTGAAGGATTATGATATCACCATTCATTATCATCCGGGCAAGGCAAATGTGGTAGCAGATACTTTGAGTAGGAAGGCGGAGAGTATGGGTAGCTTGGCTTATATTGCAGCAGAGGAGAGACCTCTAGCCTTGGACGTTCAGTCCTTGGCTAATAGCCTGGTGATATTAGACCTTTCAGAGCCTCGTCGAGTTTTAGCACATGTGGTTTCTCAATCTTCGTTATTGGGGGAGATTAAGGCCCGGCAGTTCTATGATCCGTGCTTAGTAGAGCTTCGGGAGACAGTGGTTCAGGGTAGGGCCAAGGAGGTTACTATTGGTGAGGATGGTGTTATGAGACTTCAGGGCCGCTTATGTGTTCCTAATGTTGATGGACTGAGGGAGAGGATTCTAGAGAAGGCACACAGTTCTCGGTATTCTGTTCACCCTGGTGCTACGAAGATGTATCGCGATTTGAAGCAGAATTACTGGTGGAGGCGAATGAAGAAGGACATTGTGGAGTATGTGACTAGGTGTATTAATTGCCATCAGGTTAAGTATGAGCACTAGAGGCCAGGAGGCCTACTTCAGCAGATGCCCATTCCTGAGTGGAAATAGGAGCGCATCACTATAGACTTCGTGGTTGGGTTGCCTCGGACTTTGCGGAAGGTTGACGTAGTTTGGGTCATTGTGGATAGATTGGCCAAATCGGCGCATTTCATTCCAGTGGCTACTACTTATACTTCTAAGAGGTTAGCCCAAATCTACATTAAGGAGATAGTCTGGTTGCACGGTGTGCCGGTGTCCATTATATCAGATCGAGGCCCTCAGTTCACCTCGCATTTATGGAGAGCATTGCATAGTGAGATGGGCACCCAGATAGATCTTAGCACATCATTTCACCCTCAGACTGATGGCCAGCCGGAGCATACAGTTCAAATATTGGAGGATATGCTCAGGGCATGTGTGATTGACTTCGGAGGTCAGTGGGACCAGTTCTTTCCTTTGGCCGAGTTCGTTTACAATAATAGTTATCAGTCCAACATTGAGATGGAACCATTTGAGGCTTTGTATGGTCGGCGATGTCTTTCTCCTATCGGGTGGTTTGAGCCTGGCGAGACTAAGTTATATGGCACCGACCTGGTGAGGGATACTTTGGAGAAAGTGAAGTTGATTCAGGAGAGGCTCCGCACAGCACAGTCCAGACAGAAGAGTTACGCGTATCAGAGGGCGCGTGATGTAACATTTAAGGAGGAAGATAGGGTCCTGTTGAAAGTCTCGCTTATGAAGGGTATTATGAGGTTTGGGAAGAAGGGCAAGCTAAGCCCGAGGTTTATAGGTACCTTCGAGGTGTTGAGGCGAGTGGGGGAGGTTGCTTATGAGCTGGCCTTGCCTCCCAGTTTATCAGGAGTTCATCCAGTTTTTCATGTATCCATGCTCTGGAGGTACCACACCGACTTCTCTCATGTGGTTGATTTCAGCACTATTCAGTTGGATGAGAGTTTGGGCTACGAGGAGGAGCCAGTTGCTATTATTGATAGGCAGGACCGCCAGTTGAGGTCCAAGAGAGTTTCTGCCATAAAGGTCCAGCGGAAGGGCCAACCAGTTGAGGAGGCGACCCTGGAGTCCGAGGAGGGTATGCGGAGCAGATATCCACATCTATTCAACACTTCAGGTATGATTCTAGACCCGTTCGAGGACGAACGTTTGTTTAAGAGGTGGAGAATGTAACGACCCGATCGGTCGTTTTGTGTTATCGGACCCCGTTCCCCTAAATGAAACTTCCCATAGCGACTTATTATGATTTATGACTTGCGGGGGCGGGTGGTCTGGGATTCAGAAGTGTTTAGAGTGATATAGGAACACTTGGTTCCTTAAGGTTGGCCTTTAAGGCCAAGTTTGACTTCGATCAACATTTTGGGTAAACGACCTCGGAATCGAGTTTCGTCGATTCCGGTAGCTTCGTATGATGATTTCGGATCTGGGCTTATGTTCGGAATGGGTTTCTGATGACCCGGGAGCATTTCGACGCCCAATATTGAAATAAGAAGTTCCTTAAGTTCCTATGTGGTTTGGGACGTGTTTTTGTGTTATCGAGGTCTGAACGGAATTCCGAGACCGGGAATAGTTCCGTTATGTCATTCATAACTTGCCTGCAAAATTTGGTGTCATTCGAGTAGTATAGGTCGGTTCGGCGCGTTGTTAGCAAAGTCAAGAAAACTTAAAGTTCCTAAGTTTGGTTCTAGGGGTTTTGAGGTGTGATTTTGAGTTTTAGCGTTGTTTTGGGTGTTCCGAAGGCTCAAGCGAGTCTGTATTAGGATTTGGGACTTGTTGGTATATTTGGACGGGGGCTCGGGTGGGCCCAGGTACCTCTCGGACACCACACGAGGCCAAAAAACCAGCTGAAATAGCTGCTGGTGCACCTGTTCTGGTGTTGACCGCAGGTGCGGTTGCCCAGTCGCAGGTGCGGGACCGCTCCTGTGGTTGCAGCCACGCAGGTGCAACTCTCAGCGGGCAGGCCATTTCTCACAGGTGTGGACAAAGTTCCGCAGGAGCAGAGCCGCAGGTGCGGGACCAGGCCTCCTCGTCCATTTTCGCAGGTGCGAGCCTTTGCTCGCAGGTGAGAGACTGCAGGTGAGGTCCTCAAGCTGCGGGTGCAGAAACACTATCAGATAGTGTGTTTCTTAAATACGGGATCCTTCCTTATTTTCTTCACTATTTCTTCCATTAAACACTTTGAGAGCTTGGGGAAAAGACTCCACGACCCAACCCTTAAAAGGTAAGTAAATTTCATCTCAAGACTTGTTAATGCATGAATTCCTAGTTCAATTTAATCACCTAATTAGTAAAAAATTCAAGAATTGGGTAATAACTTAGGGCTTTCGATAATTTGAGAATTTACCCGTGAATTAGCTATAAAATCAAGTAAAAATCATATATTAATGATCCTTAGGCTATGGGTGAGTGTTTTCTTCGAGAATTATTGGAAAATCCGAGCATGTGGGTCCGGGGTTGGATTTTAGAATTTCTTCAACAATGGTGAATTTACTAAATGAGTAGGAGAATTTCCATACCTTGAGCATAAATTAATGTATTTGTATAACATTTGGCTAGTTTCGAGTCCTCGGGTGTAGAGTTCGGAGTTTTGGGCGCGTTCTTGGTCCGGGGAGTAAATTCTACACGGGGTGAGTCTCCTTTCTAACCTTGTAAGAGGTAATTGTACCCATATGTGACTATAAATGGTGGTTTTGTCCTTATTTGCGGGGGCTGCGTACGCACGAAGTGACGAGAGTCTGTGCGCAGCTACTATTATGCCTTGTCGGGTAGTTTAGGACTCACAAGCATGCTTTATGTGTTGTATCTGTGATCTTGTATATGGATTAAGTAGTCTAATATCCTCGAATCTCACATGTGAAGGCCTAAAGGGTTATGCTTGAAGTTGATATTTTTAAAATTCTCACACTGTTAGTATGTTCCCTGCTAAATTATCTGGGAATCACCTGCTAATTATGAATTTATATGGGAACCCGAGTCATATGGATGATTCGCGAGCGGGGTAGCCCTAATATTATATTAACCCGAGTCGCAGGTATGATTCACGAGTGGGGGTGGTCTTTGTATTATATTAACCGTGTCGCATGTTCGATTCGCGAGCGGGGTAGCCCTAATATTATATTAACCCGAGTCGCAGGTATGATTCACGAGTGGGGGTGGTCTTTGTATTATATTAACCGTGTCGCATGTTCGATTCGCGAGCGGGGCAGATAGATGCATCTATTGTTCGGGCCGTTCGACCCTCGGCAGTTCACATTTACTTTTCATGTCGTAATGACCGTACGTTCACATCCTGTTATATGTTTGGTAATTTGTGAGAAGCCCTGTAATTGTAACTGTTGATTTCATGAAAAGAAAGAAGGTTAAATAGCTTGTATGCCATGGGAAAGGATGGCGCGAGGGTGCTAGAGATTGTTATTTGATGCTCATTTCCGTATTACTGTTCATTACTGCTATTACTGGTTAGCATGCACTTATCCCACATTGTCTGACCCTAGTAAGTATCACGTCGACCTCTCGTCACTACTTCTTTGAGGTTAGGCGGGATACTCACTGGGTACATATCTGTTCATGTACTCATACTACGCTTCTGTACTTAATTGTACAAGTTTTGAGGCTGGTGAATCTGGTTATCCGACCGGAGCTTGACGTATATTCTAGACCTGACTCCACGGTGAGCTGCCTCCCTTGGCATTTCTCAGCAGCACTATGGAGTTATCTTTTGTCTATTTCTGTCTATTTTTTTCAGACAACAATACAGTTTGTATCATCTTTTGTATATTCTACTAGTTCGCATGTTGACTTGTGACACTAGTTCCTGGCACACACATAGTAGACTCTATATTTTGGGACTGTATATATTGGTTCATGATCCTTGTGGCTGTATTTATTTAAGTTGGTTAATTTATCCTCTTTTATTTAAATGACCTAAGCTTAAAACTTGGTAAGTGTGGGGTTGATATGTCAAATAAGGATAATCTCACTAGTAAACAACTGTTGGCTTGCCTGACTCCGGTGTTGGGCGCCATCACGACCTGTGTTGGGATTTTGGGTTGTGACAAGTTGTGAGTAGCACCTGTATCTATCATCTCCCGAATGGCCTTTCCATTTACCTTCAGTTCAACGAACATCAAGGTCCTCTCTTGCTTAGGAGGAGTCCCTTTATTCGTCTTCTTTTTCCCTTTCTTGGCAGTTGGGTAGGGGTCCTTCTTCTTGCGGATACCAGCACTGGTTCCCTCTAATGCCTCAGAAATAGAACCAACAATTGCATTGAAGGCACCGACTGGTTCAGTCTGCTCCTCATCATCTGCTTCGTCATCCGTCTCATCATCATAAGCTTGATGGGC
The DNA here is from genome assembly GCA_005239525.1 of Nicotiana knightiana. Taxonomy (NCBI): domain Eukaryota; kingdom Viridiplantae; phylum Streptophyta; class Magnoliopsida; order Solanales; family Solanaceae; genus Nicotiana; species Nicotiana knightiana. The sequence continues at coordinate 15,210 of ML429087.1, read as the reverse complement.
GTTCATTTGTGCATGTGGGCATTCATTATTCCAATGTGGCCCGCCGCAATGACGGCATCCTGATGGGGGATTTCTCCCCCGATTATTGTTGTTTGACGTAGCATTGTTGCTGCCTGAAGAGGGAGCCTTAGATTTGCCTGCACTCCGATCTCCCCATCTTCTGTTAGGGCCACCATTGTTAGGTTGGCCTCCTTTGTAACCCACTCGGACAGGCAGTTGTGGCCTATCCTTCCGAGTTTCCATTTGATAGTCCCCAAGGCATTCCACGGCTTGGATTGCCTTGGGTAGGGTATCTACCCTTTGTCTTTGCAGCTCCATGTTGGCATAAGGTTTGAACCCTTCCAGGAATGTGAAGAGCTTATCTTTGTCCCCCATGTCACGGATGTTCAACATGAGTGCAGAGAATTCTCGCACGGAGTCCCGCACTGATTGGTCTGGCGGAGATCCCGTAGTTTTCTCCTTGCATTGTACTCAACATTTTCGGGGAAAAACTGTAGGCATATGGCTGTCTTCAGTTCCCCCCATGTCTCCAGAGCATCTTCACCAGCCTTGATGGCTTCGTACTTCACCCGCCACCAGAGCTTAGCATCACCCTAAAGATACATGGCAGCAGTTGCTACCTTCTTGGCTTCTTCTAGGCCTCCCACGGCATCGAAGTACTGCTCCATGTCGAAGATGAAATTTTCCACTTCTTTAGCATTCCTAGCCCCACTGTATGGCTTTGGCTTAGGAATTTTTAGTTTCTGTGCCATGGGGGCGAGGTTCACAGCCCCCCCCCCCCGATTTGATTTCCACCGCCTTGAAGCAAGCCTTGTACAGCAGCATTGACAACATCGAGCAGGCCTGTCAAGTCGGCTATATTTTGCTGCATGGCAGTCATCCTGTCTGTCTCTTGTGCCCTGTGGGCTAAATCCTCGGCGCGCTTCTGTTGGAGGCCCTCGAATTTATCAAAAAATTTGGATGCCTCAGTAGCTGCCGTTTGCCGGTCTCCTTCAGAGTCGCTACTAATATTTTCTACGTCATCTCCGGCCTGGGCCATTCTGCGGTCAAGGTCGTCCAACCTTTGCCTAGGCTAGTTTTCAGTTCCGACACCGTATCCACGATGGGTCGTAATACGTCAATCGTCTCCTCAAGCGCCGCAATGCGGTCCCCATGATTCACCATGGTCAGAAATGGTGGTAATGTCAATGTGTTCCCTTGTCTGATGTCGAGCCTAGGCTCTAATATCAATTATTACGCGGCGCCTTCATGAGTTTCCTTGGAAGGGTGACGTAAGGCTAAGCAACCGATATCAAGGCAGTTGCTATCCTCCAAGTTAGGTCCCCTCCGTAGGCTAGACGAGATTGTCAGTGCCGTACGGGAAAACCAATGTCAACAATTGAGAGAACAGTAATGAAAATTGAATGAAAGATTGATTGCATTAATGAAAGCTATTACAAAAGAAGGCAACGTGGTGTCGAGAGGAAGAGACACCAGTACAGAGAATTGCTTGCTAGAAAATTTTTGATTGCTTGATCCCCCCTAATAATGCTTTAAAAAAATAAACCAAAGTCATAAGACTTGACCAAACTACGCTAGAGAAACATAATGAAAGTACATGAAATAAAACTACTCTATATTTACAATGAAAATGACTTAGTTTTCTACAAGGTAGAAACAGGTCCATTGTCAGCAAATTTGTCTCAGGCATCACGATCTGCGTGCGAGGCATTGTCTACGTGTGCGGCGCTGTTGGCAGTTGTTTGCGGTTGGGCGCTAGCTAGGGATATCAGTGGGGCGACAGAGGCACATGCGCACTTGTCACTTGGCACAGCCAAGACCATGGAGCCGTCTGTGGCGCTAGGCATTGGAAGGCTTTCCAGGACGCCACGGGGCGCGTCCAAGGGGTCATGGGACATGGCTGGATAGCCGCCCATGACAGATAGCGCAGCAACCGATTCAGTATGAAGATCTTTATATTTATTACTCTTCGCCCTCGCTTTAAGAAGTTGATGTTCAGCTGAGACCACCTTCGCCTGGAGGGTATGCCTCTCGGAAGCTACCTCACTCACGTGCCATTTGAGTTCGAGGATTTCAGTGTCCCTAGCTCGGAGCTCCTCCTTCATAAGGATATCTTTCTTCTCAAGCTACAACGATCAACCCGAAGGTGTTAAAACGCTGAAGTCGGGTAAGCATGCAGACAAGAACAAATAGAAACTACATTACCTGCTCAACAAGATGAGTCCTCTCTCGGGACGCCGCCTCCAAATAAGCCCGAAGGCCATGGAGTTCCTCTTCCTTCTTGGCAAAGAGAGCTCTAAGCTCATTAGCCTCCGAGGTGAGCCTCTTGCACTCTCCTTTGTAGTGAGTCAAGTCGGCTTGAAACTTAGCGAAGGTCTGGTTATAAAGCAACTTAGCCTAGAAGCATAAAAGAAACGAGATTAGAAAGATGGAGATTAGGATGTCGAGCGGAGTTTACAAAATTCACCTGTTCGCAGAGCCTGTTGATCTCGTTGAAAATGAACGGGGCGTCGAGCTCGGGATTTTCTTCTGTCGCAGTAAAAAGCACTTCAAACACATCTCTATATCCGATGGACGCTCCCGCATCAGAAGACTCTATATTTTGGGCACCTTGCATCTCCCTCGGAGATAAAGTCGGTCCCGATGGGAATCACTTACCTCAATAACCCCTAATACTAGATCGTTCGGGTCTTTCTCTTGCTTCCGGAGAACCTCAGAACTAGGCTCCTCCAGCCCGGCTACCGAGTGTGACATAACTCGAGAAATATTTTGGCAGTCAACTAGCTCGGGGACATTACCAGGCGCGCCCTCGACGGCCTTTTCGGCTCGAGGTGGAGAAACAACAACATCAAATTCTAATTTAGAAGCCTCCATCTTGACAGCCATCTGCTCAGCAAGATGTGGGACAATCAGGTTTTCTCCTCCCACGGGCGCTATCAGGGACTCTCTGATACCTCAGGAGTTAAGGTCGTGGATTCAGCCTTAGGTTCTTCCACTTTGGCTTTCTTTGATTTAGAAGGTTTAGTCGGAGATTTCCTTCGTTTCTTCTTCTCTTTGTCAGGTTTCGGGGTATCCGCTTCCTCAGGCGGTGCCTCACTCATCAAGGAGGCCTCTCCCAGACCTACACAAATACAAAGTTTAAAGCATAGAGAATGAGGACATCATCGGTGATAGTTCTTATGAAAGATTCAATTACAGCGAGAGTAAGGACTCACCGTGGTTCTAAGCTTCCCATCGAGCCCCGGACAGATCTTTCCACACGCGCTCAACATATGGGCAAGTCGAATCTAGCTGGCTAACCCAGCTTGAGAGATCCTTAACAGCACCAGGGTACACCACGACAGCTGCATCGGCAGAGGGAATCAGTTCATGAAGAATTTAATCCAAAGGAAAAAAGAAAATACTTAACTAACGTATCCACTTACGTTTCATGTTCCACTCTTCAGGGAAAGGCATCCTTTCCATTGGAAATAGATCTGATGTCCTAACTCGGACAAAGAGACTCATCCACCCTTTGTCCCTAACCTCTTCAGTACAAGCAAAAGAGGCTCTTGAGGCCCGGCGTTGGAGCTTAATCAGGCCACCACGGAAGAGTCGGGGGCTGTACATTCTGACCAAGTGGTCAAGGGTAAAAGTCATCCCCTTGACCTTATTTGCAAAATATATGACCATGTAAACAATGAGCCAAAACGACGGATGAATCTGGCCGAGAGTCACTCGATATCGTTCGTAGAAGTCGATGATCACGGGGTCTATTGAGGGAGAATTTGACTCCATCGGGCCAAGGGTATAAATGTATAGGTATACACACTAAGGAAGTCGGGCTCGGATGTCGTTATGTCCTCTCCCCAAGAGGGAATCTTCACTAGCACCGCATCTCCCCAGCGACAGTCTGATTTCACCTTCTCGATGTCTGTTACTAAGCTAATATATCGGGACATGGGTTCACACCGTCCCGACTTCGAAGATGGCTTGTCGACCTTGAAGTCGGAGGTCGTTTCGTAGGGTCCAGGGATGCATTCCTCAAGACGAGGGGTACTGTTGCTTTTCCCTTAGACGAGCGTGAAGAAGAGGAAGGCTTATCACCTTGAGGGGCAGTGGTGGGAGTCTTCGCCATTCCTTTTAAAAGATTTCAGAAGGGAGAAAGAAATGTAATCAGAGAAAGAACACAAGAGAGAAGTAAGAAGAACTCTTTTGAAGGCTTGAAGATGTAGTGAAAAATGTATAGGGGCTCGTCATGCACGTTAGAAAAGGCCAAAAGGCGGCCAACTGCCATAATCAATTCGAAGGCTTTTCAAGGACTGTGTGGACGCGACCTTTGGGCCCCCTTTTATCGCATCAATCGCTCGATATGACGTAACTGACGCAATAATGGGAGCATTAAAGGGTTGATAATTCAAATCGTTTCTTGTCTTTTCATTCCAAGAAACGCGGGGACTATCTGTATACGGCCAAAATCGGGAATGACCAATTTTGGGGTTCCTACGACATTCTGAGCCTGGTCTCAATAGTATCAAGGCAAGATCCAAGGATCAACTCCGAGGTGAATCCCTCGAGGAGTGGTATCGAGGGATCAATGTGCCTCGAGATAGAGTAAAAATCGGAGCTCGTCGTGGAAAGACGTGGGACTCCCAAGAACATGTGGCTAAAGTTGACAAGCACCTGCAAGAATAGTACAAGTCCGTACTGGACCATTAAATAGTTGTGCCAGCTATTCACTTTTGTAATGATTATACATGTACCATGTTGGGATCCCTCTCCTATATAAATGGGACCCTTATCATTTCTTGCACACATGATATTTAATACAAAGAACAAGAACATTCTCTGCTCTCTAACTCAAACATACTCTATTGTCTCTCTATTGATTTATTACTTACATTTATTGTATTTCATTGATTGTTCTTCATTTATTATTCATCATTGATCATAAAGAGCCCTCTTCGAGGCCCTTAAAGTTGTTAGACCTTCATCGGCCACCCACCGATTAACACCGCACCTCAGCCTCGAGGCCCTACCTCGGTCGGCTCGAGACCCCGACCTAAGGCAGCTTGGTTTGCATATCTCTACTTTCTTTCTCTTATCTTATTTCCCCAACTTACACTTAGCATCTATTTCTTAACAACTAGTACTAAAATAAATCACGTATTTTTAGAACCACACAATCAAATTTAATTGTAATTACCATTTTCAAGGTAAACAAAATATTTGCCTATAAATGAAAATATTTATTCTCAAGGTCCTGCCCCATCTCCTCGATCTCCCTTGACAACATGGGGAAATGAAGAGTCGTGCAAACTAGAATTGCCCCATGTCCAGTACACAGAGCTCAAGTTTACCTCAAATAATGATGAGGGTCACCAAAATGCAGGTACCTATTTATCTTGAGGATTTCTTTTCTGAACCAATTTCTGGTATCGTGGCAATGTAACAGTGAATTAGAAGGAAAAAGTTAGAAGGAAGAGAGAAGAAGAAGTAGAAGCGAACAGAGAGAGAGGTGGGATCAGATTTTCAACTTATCATTCATAATATCTGGTTTCTTTATTACAATTGGTCTATTTATCTAAGAAATTGAAAGCTAAATGCATAAACTGAAATTTGAACTTCTAACCGCTTTTCCCGCCAATAGAATTAAAAATAAAAAAACTACAACTGAAATTCAAAACAAAGCCTAAGTGGCATCTTAGTTGGTATCCTAGCTGGCAACAACTGAAATGTTTGTATCAGTACCCCCGATAAGAAACACCCTTGTCCTCAAGGGTGAAGGCAGGAAATCTGGTACGCAAATAAGAAGCAAAGTGCCATGTAGCGTGGGATGCATCCAAGTCTTTCTATTTGACCAAGCACTGGGCCACAGCTTTATTACCCTTCTTAATGAGGCGTCTACTCAATACAATCTCAGGTTGTGGGCACAAGGGACTAGCTAAGTTCAAGATTGGAGGATGAACAATTTTTGTAGGGAGCTTGAAGCAAAACTTGAGCTGATGTGGAAGGTAGGATGAATTTGAACCTCAGGAGGGAGTAATAATTTGTAAGGCACAGCCCCTATCCTTCCAACAATAGGATAAGGTCCAAAATACTTAGAAGTAAGTCTATGGTAAGGAGAAATGGAAAGAGTAGACTGTCTGTAAGGCTAAAGTTTGACAAAGACCCAATAATTTGTAAGTTTATGGTAAGGAGATTTGATTAATTCTGAATTCTTTAATTCAGAATAAAGGGGCTCGTAATAATTTTTCTTTTCATTGTTGTTGATTATCAGACAATAGATACTAAAAGTTTGATAATGTTGTTAGGAAATGAGAATACAAGAGAAGTGTCTCCAATGAGAGCCGTCGAAGCAGAAAGTGGCACGCTTCTTAAAACATTACAGAGGGGTGGACAAGGAACAAAACTCGACTGAGATAGCTCAATATCTGCGGGAGCTTAGATACTCTGGTACAGTAACAGGGAATGCAGATGCATGACTTTTGGTGATTTCTCTTCTTCTTAGTTGTATGTATATCTTTTGTCTACAGATGAGTGTTACACAGAATCATTCATGCTCCTTTTAGCTTAAAATTAAACTCCAATTATAAATTTATTAGTCGTGTTACCAGAGATCAATTTTTTTGCTTTGCATGTCTCATGTCAATTGTCATCACTTGAAGCTTAATGTTGCTAGTAATCTGCAGGAGTCAGTTATGTTAAAAGTGTTTTTTTGCACTTCTTTCTCCTCTCTTCTTCTTCCACATTAGGATGTACAGTCTTGGAAGGAGCATTGATGTTCCCACTTTGTGAGGTCGTTCTGGTAATATTCTATCCCATGCTTGTTTATTCCCCGACTCCATCTTGGATTTTTAACTTGAAATTTTGTGTTAGCTGCACCAAAAGTAGCACTAGAAATTATTAGTTGCACTAAAGTAGCACCAGTCATACTAGCCTTCATATTTCTTCAGCTTGTTTGATTGAAATTTGTGTTGGAGAAATGTAGAATTGTCGGAAAGTGTTAATTTTATTCAGCAATGGACCGAATAGAGAATTCAAACTAGTTGATTGCTATAAACTTCGACTTTCCCAATGAAAATAAAATTTAAGTGCTGAGTTTGAAGTATTTTTAACGGATAATCGCCTAGGAAACAAGTAGGTTAACTTTCTTTATTGTCGCATGATCCTATTTTAATCCCCTAATTTAGGATGCTGAATTATAGGAGTTGAGGTAGTCCAGGACTAGGAGTTTGCAATAGGAAAGAAGAAAAATATAATATCTAACCTGTTGTTGAAAAGGTCTATGTCTCAAAATGTGGTTTGGAACAAGACAACTTTGAACTAATCCAGCAAAAGGCATTATGGACTCGCGGGAGGACTCCAATGCATATAGATGTCATATGTTTGAAACTGTAAGATATCCCCTCCCTTAACCTCTTGCAATCTATTTCAGATCATCACAGGAATTTCATTGACAGCAGTTAGTTGTACACAGCTGCGTGTTTAGCAGATAATATAACTTAACGTGTAATTAAACGGACAGAGAGGAAGGTGTGAGTGAGCATAAAATGGATCCTAATCCTCTAATCTTTCTTTTTCACTCATAGACACCTTTATTTGGTTCCTAAAGCCTCAATTTACTAGACACTTCATCTTCGTGGATGAAAATTTCCTCCCAAACATTAGAATCATGTTAGATAAGAGCTGCTATTGCGATTGCTCCAATCTTCGTTTCTGAGCCAAACTTAGGCTTTAGACAAGCTTCTCAATTTCCCCAAGCTTTCACCAGAATGCCAGAGCAGCAAGGATACAAGTCATCAAGTGATTGTGCGCCAACACACCATAAATGGTAGAGCAACCAATGTAAGGATCACCAGAAATTCCAAAAGAACAAGATGACTCCAGCAGATTAGATTGTACTTGCACGGAGGAAAGTTTGCTGTCCAACAAAGATACAGAAATCACCCTATACTCAATAACCTTTTATAAAGCAAGTCGCAACCTACAGTTCATAAGTTTCTTAAATCTACATTTCAAATAAGGTGATTGTCGAAGAAGTAGATATAACTTAGCATATCCAACCTTCTCAAGTCACTTCTACTAAGCTGTACAAGATTGAGCGAAGTTATCCAGATAGGTGAACCCCAGTTATTGCCTAAGCTGTAGGCAACACATTGGCAGACATGTAAGGTGAGATGCAGCCTTGTACCTGAGGAGAACCAATAACTCACATTAGACAAAGTATTCAGAAAATTTATCAGACAATCGTACCCATTCTTTCTCCAGTGTTATGCACAGGCTGAAAGAGTTACAGTTGAAATGCAAATCAACAACAATTTGGGAAGAAAAACTGAAAAGAAATTATCTGCAGTAACACATTCTCCCTGAAGTTGTCCTCTTCATTTTTGAAATGCTTTCTTTGACATCATTAGCCCCAAGCGAAAAGAACAGATGATGTGTGTGTACAGGTTCATCAACAGATGTACTTATCATGCAAATTAAACACAACCATTCTAGATCCTGAAACGAAGTTTCAAACTGGGCCATTATAGGGATTTGAGCGTAGCTCACACGGTGTGACCCCCTTATTCTTCTCCCTATGGTAAAGGATCGAATCCCATGATGTAATTCCCCCTAAACCTTTCCCCTCCCTCTCCCTCTCCCACTTCCCCTACCCCTCCACTTCCCCTAATAGTAATAAAATTTTAGAAGAAAAAAGCTAGGCCATGTTCGTCATTTCTTAATTGGAAAAAGATAAGGATAACATCGTACCAATAGAACACTAGCTTCTTGTGCAATTGTATATAAACAAGCCATCTTTCAACCTTCTAAATACAGAGGCTACTTATAGTTTACCACAGATGAAAGGATGCAGGATGTGAAACTTCATAATTTTCCAATAAATCATGCCAGATAAGAAAACAGTATGCATTGTCACACGTCTAAATTATCTATTATTTCATAAATACCTTTTGATTCAAAATGTGTCCTTTACACCTTATATTTTCTTCTGTTATAATTCTTCTTATACAACATAAGCCATAAATATAAACAAGTACTACAGCCAAAGCAAAGCAAAAGAGTAAAACAAGGAACACCAAGGATTAGACTGACTAAGCAAAAGGAGGCATAATTACCTGCAACAAACAAGTCGGTATTTGGATAAAGCCCTGTAACAGAAGATCCACTTTCTGCAGACTGCTTTTTGGAACAGGAGTAATTACATAGAGTACATGCTTCAGAGTGTCAATGGCACGCACTATTCCTGAATCGTTTGAAGCAGGGAAAGAAAGAAAAGGATGAGGGAAGTGACATCCAATAGCAACATCAATTTAAGCTTATTAGGAATGGAAAACAGAGCCATTAACACTAAACAAACATGTCTAGGTCTAGTTCTATGGTTGGGCATAGTGTGATTCCTCTAGCTAATATAAAGGCAGCCGTAAACAATGTTCGATGCGGACAATCAGCAATAATAGCACAAACTTCTGCATCATGACATACAAGTTACTGTTGTGGAAGCCGAATATATAGAGAGTGATTAAATCACAACTACTATATCTAAAGGTAGCTAATAAATAGTAAATGAGACAATAATAAAAGGAACACCAGAAATTAACGAGGTTCAGCAAAATTTGATTTTTGCCTAGTCCTCGGACACAATCAACTCAAACTTTATTTCACTCCAAAAATGCAAGTGAAATACTACAAGAGAGAAAGAAGATTCAAATGCCTTTAGGAGATAAGAAGGCAAGTGAGAGATGTTTTCAAATGAACAAACCCTTACTATTTATAGAAGGGAAATTGCCTTAATAATGTCATGCATGACATCATATTAAGTGTGATCATGCAATGTAAATGCATGAAAATGTATTTACCAATTTCTTCCAAAAAGGAGGCTTCAAATGTTCACACTAGTTCAATTAATCTTGCCATCAAATTCAACAAATCTCCACCTTGGCAAGATTCCACCTTTTCAATTTTCTCTCATTGATAGATTTTGATTGTGTCTTCAACTTCAATCTTCAAGGTTCAACAATGTTGATCAAGTTCAAACAATGTTGAAACTTGATCGCAGTCACTACTTTTGTTAGCATATCGGCAGGGTTGTCTGTAGTCTGAATTTTCTGTATCATGACTCCACCTTCTTCTATAATATCTCGTATAAAGTGATATCGAACATCAATGTGCTTCGTCCTTGCATGATAAACTTGGTTCTTTGCTAATTGGATAGCACTCTGACTATCACAAAATAGTGTGATGCTTTCTTGACCAATACCAAGCTCTCTAAGCAACCCTTGAAGCCAAATTGCCTCCTTTACAGCCTCCGTAATTGCCATGTACTCTGCCTCAGTAGTAGACAAAGCAACCGTTGACTGTAAAGTAGACTTCAAACTAACTGGTGCATTTGCAAAAGTGAAAACATAACCAGTAATTGATCTACGCTTGTCCAAATCACCCGCATAATCCGAATCACAATATCCAACCAGATATTGACCTTCCTGCTCAAAAATCAATCCAACATCTAAAGTATTACAAATGCACCGTAGAATCAGGTCTTGTGCAAACCATTGCATACATCAAGCTACCAACAGCATTCGCATATGGCACTCTTGACATATACTCTCGTTCAGCTTCATTCTTCGGCGACATAGCAGCACTAAGCTTAAAATGAGAAGCAAGAGGAGTGCTAACCGACTTCGTGTTGTTATTCATGCCAAATCGATCGATTACTCTAAGTATTCTTTCTGAGATAGATAAAGTTTCTTTAAATGTCTATCTCTTTTTATCTCCATGCCAAGAATTTTCTTCGCCTCACCCAAATCCTTCATCTCAAACTCCTTTCTTAGTTGAATCTTCAACTTCTCAATTTCCTCTTGACTTTTAGAAGCTATCAACATATCATCAACGTATAGGAGAAGATATATGAAAAATCCGTCTTCAAGCTTGCGCAAATACACACAATGATCGTATTTGCTTCTTCTGTACTTCTGCCGCAACATAAACTTGTCAAATCGTTTGTACCATTGTCTAGAAGATTGTTTCAATCCGTACAACGATTTTTCAAGTTTGCACACCATATTTTCCTTTCCAGCAACTTTGAATCCTTCTGGCTGAGTCATATAGATTTCCTCTTCCAAGTCTCCATGTAAAAATGCAGTTTTTACATCTAACTGAACTAGTTCCAAATTCAACTGTGCTACCAAAGCCAACAAAACTCTAATGGAGGAGTGTTTGACGACCGGAGAAAATACCTCATTGTAATCAATTCCTTCCTTTTGAGCGTACCCTTTGGCCATCAATCTTGCTTTGTAGCGAACATCTTCTTGGTTAGGAAATCCTTCTTTCTTTGCAAATACCCATTTGCACCCAATTGTTTTCTTGCCCTCCGGGAGATTGGCCAATTTACATGTGTGATTCTGATGAAGGGACTGCATTTCTTCATTCATGGCAATCCTCCGCTTATCTTCTTCTGAACTTTGGACTGCGTCTTTATAAGTGGTAGGAACACCATTAGCTACAATTGAGGCTGCACAAGCCACCGTTTCTATGAGACGAACAGGTTTTGTTATTGTTCTTTTTGGTTTGCTGGTTGCTATTGATTCAAGTTGTTGTTGAGGTTCCTGAGTTGGAATCTCCCCCTCTATTGGGTCTACTTCCAGAGGAAAATCTTATGATGTTTCCTCATTTTCTCCCTGTGTTGGAAAAATTAATTTTCCCTCAAACTTCACCTGCTTTGAAGCACCATTAGTTTGTTTGACATCTTCAACTGTCACCTTATTTATTATGGCAGATTCATCAAAGGTAACATCTCTGCTGAATATAATTTTCCTTGTCTCTGGACACCTTAAGCGGTATCCTTTGACTCCAGAAGTAATCCCCATAAATATAGCCTTCTTTGCTCTCGGATCCAATTTTGATTCTTTCACATGATAGTTTGAAATTGAGCCAAACACATGCAAAAAATTATAATCTTCAGCAGGTTTTCCATACCATTTTTCAAATGATGTCTTGCCTCCAATAGCGGCAGATGGTAGACGATTAATGAGGTGGCATGCATATGTAATTGCCTCAGCCCAAAATTCTTTGCCCAAGCCAGCATTGGACAACATACACCGTACCTTCTCCAGCAAGGTCCGGTTCATACGTTCTGCCACTCCATTCTGTTGTGGTGTATGTCTGACAGTGAAGTGTTGGACGATGCCATCATTTTCACAGACCTTATTGAAATGATCATTTTTGTATTCACCTCCATTGTCTGTGCGAATACACTTGATCCTCCTGCCTGTTTGATTCTCCACCATCGTCTTCCATTTGAGAAAAATTCCCAACACTTCGTCTTTCCTCTTCATTGTATACACCCACACTCTTCGTGAAAAATCATCAACAAAGGTTATAAAATAGTGCTTCCCACCCAATGAGGGTGTTTTGGAAGAACCCCAAACATCAGAATGTACATAATCCAAAATGCCTTTAGTATTATGGATCGCTGTACCAAATTTAACCCTTGTCTGTTTCCCTTTGACACAATGCTCGCAAAACTCCAAGTTGCAAGTCTTTACTCCTTTTAACAATCCTTGATCTTATAGAGTTTTCAAGGATTTTCCTCCAGCATGTCCCAAGCGCATGTGTCATAGCCTGGTTGCTTCTGCCTCTTTGTCGTCACTGGATGTCACTGTCGCTATCCCAATAACTGTACTACCGTGATAGTGGTACATGTTATTGTTCTTCCGATTGGCCTTCATTACCACTAGTGCACCGGAGCATATTCTCATCACTCCATTTTCTATAATGATTTTGAACCCTTTTGATTCTAGGGCTCCCCAGAGATGAGATTCTTCTCCAAATCCGGTACATATCGAACATCTGTTAATGTTCTCATCATTCCATCATGGTTCGTTAATCGTATTGAACCAATGCCATATGAGGTAAGAGGGCTGTTATACGCTGTGTGGACGACTCCGTATTCTCCTTCTTGAAAATCCACGAACCAGTCCCGGTTGGGACACATGATAGCTACAAGCTGAATCCAGCAACCATATGTCACATGGTTTGAATGACTCAGTTGTAACTAGTGAGAAATCAGAGTCGTCACAATCAGCTACATTTGAATCCATGACAGCCTTCCCATTGTTAGGTTTGGCCTTGTTTTTCAACTTCGGACAGTCTTTCTTCCAGTGCCCCTTTTCTCGGCAAAAGGTGCATTCAANTTTGTTCATAGCTGTACAAAGCCGAACAAACTTCTCTGAGAGAAACTTCGTCATTTCCATGGAGTAGAGTAGTTTCAAGGTGCTCGTACTCATCAGGAAGCGACCCCAGCAACATCAATGCCAAGTCTCCATCATCAAAAGTTGCATCCATATTTTGCAAATCTGTGACCAACTTATTGAAACTGGTGATATGTTCATTCATTGTGGTACCAGGAACATAGGTGAAGCGAAACAGTCTTTTTTTCATGTACAATTTATTTTGGCTGTTTTTCTTCAAAAATTTATCCTCCAGTGCTTTCCATAATTTACTTGCAGAAGTTTCCTTTGTGTATGGATATTTCTGCTCTCTAGAAAGGTAGGATCGAATGGTACCGCAAGCAACACGGTTGATAATTTTCCAATCTTCTTCTCCAATAACATCTGGTTTCCTTTTTTCAATGGCAAGATCTAGCCCTTGTTGAAAAAGAACATCTAGAACCTCATCTTGCCACATCCCAAAATGTCCAGACCCATCAAAAATTTCTACCGCAAATTTCGCATTTGACACAATTCTTATCATAAGCGAAGATGCCAACAATGACGTATTATTGACACTTGATGTAGATTCTTCTTGTTTATTATCTCCCATTTTTGCTACAGACACTATTTATTTGCTGACAGTATAGAACACCAAAGTAATTCTTTTCTGATGTGGAAGTTCAGACTACAGCATAGTATACTAAGATAGAACCTTGGCTCTGATACCAATTGTTGCGGAAGCCGAATATATAGAGAGTGATTAAATCACAACTACTATATCTAAAGGTAGCTAATAAATAGTAAATGAGACAATAATAAAAGGAACACCAGAAATTAACGAGGTTCAGCAAAATTTGATTTTTGCCTAGTCCTCGGACACAATCAACTCAAACTTTATTTCACTCCAAAAATGCAAGTGAAATACTACAAGAGAGAAAGAAGATTCAAATGCCTTTAGGAGATAAGAAGGCAAGTGAGAGATGTTTTCAAATGAACAACACCCTTGCTATTTATAGAAGGGAAATTGTCTTAATAATGTCATGCATGACATCATATTAAGTGTGATCATGCAATGTAAATGCATGAAAATGTATTTATCAATTTCTTCCAAAAAAGAGGCTTCAAATGTTCACACTAGTTCAATTAATCTTGCCATCAAATTCAACAGTTACAACATTTGGTGTTGCGGAAATGGATCCAACAAGCAAGATCACTGCTAATGATGCAATAGCATGCAGTACATTCTATTAAGTCTTTTCATTTTAAAACTAGATCATTTACATCATGTTCATGCTTCTCGCTCTCACGGTTCTTCAACTACCCTACCTGTGGCTAAACACTTAAAATTCCACATATATAAACACCGCGACCTGCAAAAAATACTGAAGTTCTCCTAGACGAAGAAAACAAGTAATTGTCCACCGAAAAGAAGCAAAACTGGTAATATTATTTTGAAGAGGTAAATAAAACTGACAATATTAAAAAACAAATGTGCGAATCTAGTTGCAACAACTCACCCAAGCCCATGCAGTCAGGAAAATTTTCAGAATATTCAGAATCAACTGCCAGACCAACAATAGTTGCATTCAAGCTGTAGAAAACCTCACTCTTCGGAACCTGGCACACAGATACAGAGCTAATCAGCACACGACAGAAATAACCAGATATACTTGTTTCAATAAGACTGGAACAAAAGTTAACTATGTGAATAAATAAGAAAAGGAGGAAGCAAGAATGTACAAAATGTCCCAGGCCAGAAGATTCAGCAGATATGGACGACAATGCTCTTGGCCAACATCAAAGTAACAAAGCATTGCATGTAGAACATATCATTCACCATTGCATAACCTACCTCACAATGAAGGTGTTTAATTTTGATACTTGATATAGGAATCTCGTATGGAGGGTGGGCAGCTAATGCTCGAGAAAGTTCCTTGATTGTTGTGATTTGCACATCACTTGGAAAGCATTGTCTGAAATAGGCCATAACACGTAGATCACGCAGAAGACGTGCATC
>MDKJ01250223.1:0-55598 GCA_005239525.1 Nicotiana knightiana | reverse complement strand
AATTATATATATGAGTCAGCACTCGAGTCGCAGGTATGATTCACGATCGAGGGGAGCTTTATGATAATTATATATAAGAGTCAGCACTCAAGTCGCAGGTATGACCGCGATCGAGGGGAGCTTTTTGGTAATTATACATAAGTGTGTCAGCACCCGAGTCGCAGGTAAGATTCGCGATCGAGGGAAGATTTATGATAATTGTATATAAATGTGTCAGCACTCGAGTCGTAGGTATGATTCGCGAGCAGGGGAAGCTTTACGTCCTTTCAGTGTCTAGATATTTCCTTATGACTCTGACCGGTTGTCCAACGCTTGTGTGCGCTTGGGCTATTGGGTACTGTTTCCCATTGATATTGACTTGACCGATATTTGGGGAAAAAAGGAAAGTTTACATTGTTGCTTATTTTCAGTAGTTACCTGGTTTTCTGTATTTGATAGATATTTGATGCTTACTGTCTCACGTGTCTACTGCATTCCGTATATCCTGTTTCACATTATTACTGTTGGACCTTAGTGAGTGTCATGTCTACCTCTCGTCACTACCTCTTCGAGGTTAGGCGGGATACTCACTGGGTACATATATATTTATGTACTCATGCTGCACTTCTGTACTTAATTGTACTGGTTCTGAGGCTGGTATTTTTGGTTATCCGACCGGAGCTTGACTTATCTTCTGGACCGGACTCCATGGTGAGCTGCATCCCCTGACGTTTCTCATCTGTGCTATGGAGTTATCTTTTTGTTTATTTTTGTCTATTCCTCTCAGACAGCAGTACAATCTTGTATCATCTTTTGTATATTATACTAGTTCTCCTGTTGACTTGTGACACTAGTTCCTGGCACACACATAGTAGACTCTTATTTTGAGACTGTATATATATATATTGGATCACGATCATTTTGGCTGTATGTATTTAAATTGGTAAATGTCTCCGCTTTTATTTAAATGAGCTAAGTTTAAAACTTTAGAAAATATGTGGGATTGGTATGTTAATAAGGAAAACCTCACTAGTAAACAACTGTTGACTTGCCTGACTCCGGTATTGGGCGCCATCACGATCCGTGTGGGATTTTGGATCGTGACAATGATAATTTAACATCCGTCGAGTGATCCTACGACTAGTTAAATATTATCTTATTAATTTAATGATGATTGAATATTTATTTTTTGTTTTTTTAGTACGAAGCAAGTTTGTTGTATTATTATGTTCTTTTCCAACTTCAAATATTCCAAGAGATATTTATACTCATATCAGGTATTTTATAGTTAAAATATCTCTCGGGAGTTATTTAATGATAATCAAACATATATTTAATATAATAATTAAATATCTACCAAGTGATTTTACAAAAGTTAGAGCTCATTTAGCCAAGCTGCTAAAAATGCTTATTTTGAAAAGTGCTTTAATTCAAAGTTATTTTTCAAAAAAAGTACTTTAGAAAAGTAATAATTTATGTTTGACCAATTCATTTGAGAAGTACCTTTTGTGATATTTGATAAGCAAATTGTGTTTGACCAATTCTTCCAAAAAGTACTTTTGAGTTTTAAATTACAAAAGGAAGAGTAAAAAAATTAATTTACAATTACAATTAATTCAAAGAGAGAAATGAAATTGAAATATTTATTATAAAAGAATTCAATTGCTTTTTTATTTTTATTCGCCACATTATAAACGTAATGTAAATATATCTTAAAATTTTTAATCAATACAAATTATAGTTATCCAAAGTAATATATTGGATATCTGGTATTGATGATTTAAATATAGCAAAATACATCATTCGATATAAATTGACAATCTACTACATATAAAAGCAGAAATATATTTATAATAGAGAGATTATTCGAAGAAGAATATGAGAAGGAGAATGAAATATGTCGGAAATAGAAAAGAATGGTAGAATTAAAAAAGGAAAAGGTAAAATTAATGAGGGATAATTTGAAAAATATCAATTCAAGATAAGAATACTTTTGTCTTGAAAAAAAATTATTTTCTGCTTATGCTTCTTGGAAGAAGCTAGAATTTGTAGCTTCTCCCAAAGCAGAAAAATTATTTTTGTTGCTAGTCAAAATTTCTTTTTTGTCTTGACCAAGTACCTCAAATTTTAAAAGAAACATTTTTGGCATGCCACTAGACTTTTAAATAGTAACATATTGATTGAATGATGATTAAATGTATATTTTAAATATTTTTTTCAATACAAACCAAGCTGTTGTGTTCTCGTGTTCTTTTTTCTCATTCAAACATCCTTAGAGATGCTTAAACTGTTAGGACCGAAAAAAGTCACGTGTCATGCAGAAGTTAGTAAAGCAACACTTGAACAATGATAAATCAGATAACATAAGAGAAATCTACCAAATGAGATATAAATATTTAACATAGTTCGGTCAGTTGACATATGTACATGGCGAAGATGAGCAATTCACTATATAAAAGAGAGTACAAAATATCGAGAGAACAACCTCACGAAGAGGCAAACACAAGTGACATACTAACACTTGTCCCGTAAAGTTCTCCCCCTAAACATGACTCTCAAACCCCATATGGTTATATTGTGGGTGCTACTGAATGAGAAGGATAAATCTTTAATTTATAGAAGTCCAAGCCTTTTCCTACAAGAAACGGGACTAGCCAAATATGAAAGAATTATATTTTCCTTCTAAGAAAAGAAAATTCCAATTATGGTAAACATGTTACCCTTCCCTCCAAGCGATATGGAAATAAAATATGGTAAGAAAATCAGGACAACACCTAAAAATTCTCCCCCTTGGTCTGATTTTTCTAACAAAATAAATTTCATCCACCTTCTTCACATAGCCTTCAACATGCCGCATCTCCAAATCTCCACCACAAATTTTGTCTTTAAAGATTATTGCATCACGACTTCTAATAAGTTTATAGTCAACCAGATCATAAAAACGATACTCAAACTCATCTTGACCATAACCGATAAAGATGCACTGCTGAGTTTTGATATCCAGTTTTGATCTCTCATCTTTAGGAACATTCACACAAGCTTTACACCCAAAAACTCTCAGGTGATCATAAGAAACATCTTTGGCAAACCAAATTCTATTTGGGACATCACCACCCAAAGCAACAATAGGAGACTAATTGATAACATAGGCAACAGTGTTAAGTGCTTCCGCCCAAACTGTATTTGGGAGTTTAACTTCTGAAAGCAAAAATCTAACTCTCTCAACTAGAGTTCCATTCATCCTTTCTGCCAATTCATTCAATTGAGGCGTCTTGGATGAAGTTTTCTGATGACGAATTCCTTGTTCCTTACAATAGTTATCAAAGGGCCACAATATTCACCACCATTATCATTGCGAATACATTTTAATTTCTTCCCCTCCTGTCTCTCAGCTAAGGCCTGAAATTCCTCAAACACACCAAGTGCTTGATCTTTATATTTCAAAGGCTACACCCATAGCTTAAGATAATGATCATCAATGAAGGTCACAAAGTAAATCACACCACCTTTTGACTTTACTTTAAAAGGACCACACAAATCAAAGTGTACTAGCTCCAATAAATCTGTCTTTCTTGAGGGAGGATGGCTATGAAATGAAACTCTTTTATGTTTTTCATCTAAACAATGGATACACTTTTTCATCTTTGCATGTTTCACTCCAGAAAGCAAACTTTTCTTAGCCAAACACGTAATCCCGATATCGCTCATATGACTCAATTTTCTGTGCCACAATTCTAATTAAGTGTCACTTTCCACCAGATTTTTATGGGGTCATTAAGAATGAAGCCATGTGTTACATATCAATAACTAGACTTGACTCATCGAGACACTACTAATGAGCCCTTGGTGAGCTTCCATTGGCCATTAAAGAGGGAATTATGATAACCTTCATAGTCTAATCTTCATGCGGAGATCAAATTGAAAGGAAAGTCTGGAGCATGTTTGACATCCTAAAGAACTAATACTGAACCATTATAAGTTTTCAAACAAACTGTGCCAACACCAAAAAATAGCAGCAACATTATTCTCATTATTTTCAACTTTCTTTCCTTCTCTAATGTCTTGCTTCAACTTGTGACAAAACCATTTGATGTGTCCTTTCTTGACACGGTGGTTGGATGTAATATAATTGTATTTGGGCCTTGACTTACTTCTACTTTTACCATTATTCCTCGAGCCTCTTGTTATATCTCTCCCCCGGTCGTCTGTAATCAAGATATCTACTTGTTAGGACAAACCCTAAGATTTTCTCCTTACTTCCTCATTCAACACACTGCTCTTGGAATATTCCATGGTCACCTTACCTTTAGGAGCTGAATTTGTCAAAGAAATACAAAGAGTTTCCCAAGAGTCTGATAGAGTATTAAGAAGCCAAAGTCCTTGTATCTCATCATCAAAATTAACTCACATTCTAGACAGCTGATCAAGGACGCTCTGAAAATCATTTATGTGATAAAGGATAGGGCTGCCTTCCTTGTATTTAAAGGTCATCAAGTGCTTTAGCAGGAACAATTTGTTGTTCCCAGTTTTTGAAGCATAAAGAGTCCCTAGCTTTTCCCACAATGATCTCGCATATGTCTCATTAAAAATATGGTTGCGGACATTATCTTCAACCCATTGTCGTATATATCCACATACTTGTTGGTGCTCGAAATCCTAATCTTCATCGGATATAGTCTCGAGTTTATGAGCTGCAAAAACGGGTAGCTTCATCTTCTTCACGAACAACAGGTGTTGATACCCAATTTTTTCATATATATTTCAAAATACATATATACCTTCAAAATAGTGCATGAGCATCAACTAGTATTTTTTCATAATTTTCTGTAATTTTAAAAGGATTTTTAATTTATTTATTCCAGTATTTTAGTATTTAAATAATTACTGACTGCATTACAAATGATTTTATAAATAATTTTATTGATTAATTTTATCATTTATATTTATATTAAGATTTAATCATTTTATGCATAATTATATTTGCATCTTTAGGTTATAATTGCAATAATAGCCCATGCGTGCATAATTACTTTATTTACACGAAAAATAAATTTTTATATTTTTTATAATATTGAGTAATTATCTTAAATCATTTTCATGTACAAATAACATTTTTATCATCTATTTATTTTTGTAAATTATTTTATTAGTTTAATTAGATATTTAAAACATAGCATTTTTTATTAAATCATTTCGAACCTACCCAACCCAGTACTAACCTAACCCATAACCCAATAGCCAAACCCTAACCTAGATTCATACCCGTCCAAATTAGACCCGCCCGCCTAAAACTCTAATCATGGCCGTTGATCTCAGAAGATCAACGACCCTTAATCATCACCCCTTTTAATTAATCAGACAACCCCAAACCCTATCTCATTTCTTCCAACCCGCCGCCTTTGGATCCCCCACTCTCCTCTCTTCTCTCTCATCCCTTCGAACCCTAGCCCCGCCGTCACACATCCCTCTTGGTTCATGGGGTTTTTTCTTCGTTTCCATGTCTTATTTGACTTAATCTCTTTACTGGTTATACGATTCTTCTGTTACTTGATGTGAATCTCAAGAGACTCGAACCAAATCTGGTTCGAAGTCTCTCATTTCTCAGTTATTTCGTCTATGTTCACTCCGATACCAGTGAGTACGAATCTTTTCATATTTTATGGTTTCAAATCTCTGGTTCAAACAAGATTTGGTTCACTCCTGTTTATTTTTTTACGAACCTAGCTATTTCCTGGATAAATCTGCTTAGATCTTGTTAGATCTGAAATGATTTAGTGTTTGTTTTAGTATTTCCTCTTTAAAAATTTCGATATTTATGTTTCCTACTACTTTTATTATTTTATGACTGATTTTCTAGGGTTTTGGTTCTAACGATCTTTTTCAAGAAAATGTTTTAGCATTTAATATTTCATCTCTGGTTTGCTTATCTATTGTTTGACTGAACTTTTACTTGATTTAATTAGTTTATCTATATTTATCTCTTAGGGTTTCGATTATTTATTTATCCTACTGTTTCTACCCTTTTACCTTTAACTCTTTCAATTAAGTGTTAATTGATTTTACTTACCTAAATTGGGTTTTGAAATCAACTTTTCTTTAGTACCAGTATTTCCTTATTAAGATTTTACATGTTCTTACCTTATTGATGTGATTTATTACTCGTACTACTTTCCTTAACTCCCTTACCGGCCTGATTTTTATGCTTTGATAAACTGACTTCTAATTGATTCCGGAACTATTTCCTTGCCTTATTCGATCTGGTACTTGACTACTGATTGATTCCATATAATGTTGTCCCTAAATTAAGTGGTATTAGCCTGATTTTATGCTACTTTGCCCTGTTAATTGATTGAGATCGACTCTAATTGATTCTGAAGTTATGCCTTATTTGTGTAGGATTGATTCATTGCCTTATTTGTCTACCTCATTAAGACTATTTAAACCCCTTTCCCATTCTTTTTACACATATTCGAATCCTGTTATTCTCACAATAAACCTAAGTTCTCTTTGTTCTATCTTGTTCTGATTTCTGTACTAAGTGATTATTATTTGGCCGGCTGAAAGCCAAGGCCAAATTATTCTGGGAATTAACTACTATTGCACCTTTACTTGCTTACTGTGACGACCTGACGGGTCGTTTTGAGTATCTGTACTTCGCTCGGTATTTTGAGGGCTCGTGTATCTCCATGTTATGTTATGGGACTTGTTGGTATGTTTGGACGTGGTCCCGAGGGGATCGGGTGAGTTTCAGATAAGTTTGGGCGGCGTTGTGCTCGTTTTTCTTATGTTTCGACGTTGTTTCTTCAAGCATGAATGGTACTAAACAAACGAGCTCCGATTTCTATTTTTATTGAATCATTAGATTCGTATCATAATTACAGAGCCAAAGCAAAAAAGAATCGTCGAATTTGGACATCGTATGAGGAATTTATGGTCATTTTGGGTTACCAGATTTTTTTCAGATTAATTACGAAATTGCCATTGACGGCGTATTTAAAAATCTACACTATTTGCAAATATTAAAACCTACATATCTCATTCATTATAAGGTCAAATTGAGTAATTCAAAAGTCTAACTTGAATAGAATTTCACAAAGAATCTATTGGAGGCATAAAAAGCGAGTTTCAGGATCATTTGGCATGAGAAACGAGGTAGAATAGCTGGCTATAAAAATATATAAAACTAGGGTTTGTTCACTTAGTCATATTTTGAGTTGGGGAGCTCGGATTTGGGAAATTTTGGAGGGGATTTTTACCATATGAATTGGGTTAAGTGTTCACTACTCGGTTTTAATTATATTTCATGAATCCATCTTCGTTTTTGGGATTTGATTGATGATTTCAAAGTGAAATTTGGGGGTTTTTGCTTAAAGTTTCATAATATGAATTTTTGAGTTTTGAACATCGATTTGGAGTGGTAATTGAGTAAAACTAGTATGGTTGAACTCGTAATTGAATGGTTTATCGAATTTTGTGAGTTTATTAGGTTCCGAGGTGTGGATCCGTGTGTGATTTTTGGCCAGATTTGGGATTTGATTTAGGATTCAATCTTTATCATTTGGAATTGTTTTCTTGGGCTTTAGTTGATATATTTTAGTTGCTTTTGGATAGTTTTGAGATGTTCAGAGGTCACTACGTGCGTGATGGTATTTTTGGAGCATCGCTTGGCTTGCTCGATATTGTAATTGACTTGTTCGAGGTAAGTGTTTTGCCTAACTTTGTTGAGAGAATTTTTCCTCCTAATTGCTATTGTTTTCCACATGCGGGGGTGATACATATATGAGATGACAAGCATATATGTGTGTGACGGGGTTAACCATGCTCGGGGGTAGATTGTGTTATAATTGTGTTTTGTAGAATTTTGTAATTTCCTTAATTCATGCCTTACCTGTTTTACTGATATTAAGAACGTAGTATGAAATGTTAGTAATCAAGATTTAGCCTAATATCACTTGATCAAATTTGATAGAATTCTGAGAATACATTGATGTGTCTAGTTTGGTTCATCTCTATGCGTAATCACTACTACCTTGCTACGGTTGATATTTGAGGTGCTGGATTCTATACTTGTGTTACTGATAAAATGTGAAATTTTTGGAAGTACTTGAATTGTACGGCCCTTGAGGGCTTATTGAATCATTGTTGGCTTAGAAATTCAGTGATTGAAATATGTTGGATTATTCGTTTGAACACTCTTCTCGATGTTATTTTCACTTCCTGCCGTGCCATTTTATTATTATTCATATGCTTGGTGAGGAAGAGTGTAAAGAACGAAGGGTGATGTCGTGCCATTATTTATATTCATTAACATGTGAGGAAGACTGTAAAGCACGAAGGGTGATGCCGTGTCATTACTTATATCATTATCATGTGAGGAAGAGTGTAAAGCACGAAGGGTGGTGCCGTGTCATTTCATATACATTATCATATGAGGAAGAGTGTAAAGAACGAAGAGTAACGGTGCACGAAGGGTGATTCCGTGCCATTTCATATACATTA
The DNA here is from genome assembly GCA_005239525.1 of Nicotiana knightiana. NCBI lineage: Eukaryota > Viridiplantae > Streptophyta > Magnoliopsida > Solanales > Solanaceae > Nicotiana > Nicotiana knightiana. Next base: position 47,120 of record MDKJ01250223.1, on the reverse strand, counting down.
CCGTGTGAGGAAAGAGTGTAAAGCACGAAGGGTGATGACGTGCCATTTTATTTATATTGTTATGCTTTTAATATTGTGAGGTCATGGTACGAAGGGTGTTTCCGTGTAGGTGAGGATGAGGGGCATGTATTATGATGTGATATCTGCTTTCCATGTATACATTTCCGCCTTTACCTTGATTTGTCATTGTCGCCATTATACATTTTTTGTGATATGTTGTTATTGTCCCGTACTTGACCTCTATCTCAATTGTTGTTATGTTGTCCATGTCTTTTACTTGCTTAACTTGCATATGACATGCCTATTTCCTGATTTTATAATTATACTCATGTTGTATCTATTATGTTGTACCATAGTGTAAGTCTTCCACCATGCTAGTCCTTCATGTCCTTACTTGTTAACTTTTGAAGATCATGTGTTTCCTTCTTGCTTGCTATATTGTACTTAGACCTCCATCATGCTAGTTAATTGAAATTATAACCCCTTTTTCCTAATTGTGGTCATTATCTCTGTGATCTCTACTTAGTTTGTTACTGATGTTCTTCTGTACATTCTCGTGTATTATCAATGCTTGCATATTCCTTTCCTTGTCATTTCTATTGTCGGCATTTCTATCATTTGGTTGGTATTGTTTTACACATATATAGTGAGGATGACAAAAATTCACGAAGGGTGTTGCCGTGGCGTTAGACTTGATGTCTTGAGTACTTTATCACCCTAAGAAAGTATATGAGGTGATTGTTGTGGTTCATGGGCTTTCGTTCTAAGGAAAAGGCCAGTTGAGATGTTGGAAACTGTTAAATTGTGATTCTTTCTGATACTCTTCTATTTCCTGTCACAGTGCATTGGGTACTCTATTATATTATTATGCCTTTTGGTTCTATTGCTAGTTTACATTATAGTGTTTATTAATGAGTATATTTTAACTAAAAATCTCTTCACTACTTCGACGGAGTTAGTCAAGATACTTACTAGTACATGGGGTCGGTTGTACTGATACTACACTTCTGCACACTATGTGCAGACTGTTGAAACAGAGCTGTTGAAGAAGTCGCGAGCTGACTCAGAAGATGTTCGTGTATTCTCTATAGAAGCTTCCACTTGTCCTTGGTAGTGTTATACATTATTAATCTGTTCATGTAGTTTTCAAATAGAATGTGTATTTATTCATACCAGCTTTGTATATTCTAAGTCTTAGAAGCTCATGAGTCGAACTACCAGTTCTTGGGAAGATTTTGTAACATTTCAGATAAATCCTAATTAAATTTTCTATAAGTTTATTTAGTTTGTTTCTTTTTGTTAATTGGCTTACCTAGCAGGTAAAGTTAGGTGCCATCATGACCTGTGATTTTGTCGTAACAAGGTGGTATCAGAGCCAGGTTTGTAGGTTCTACGAGTCATGCGGTTCGGTATGATGACGTCCACAGGGCATTTAGGAAAAATTTCCCTTTCTTCTTTCCTTATTGTGCGGCCTTGTTTCAGCTTGAAACCTACAACTTTGACTCCTCCCAATCTCTCATATGTGGTGTTGTGCACTCAGTATTCGTTATGTGCCGACGATCGTTGATGCTACAGATAGATTACGATGTGTTGTCTAGCCTCAGAAGCAGATGCGATGTTAAATCTTCTAGTCGTTCATTTGTGGTATAAGGAGGGTTCATATGTCTGGTTGGTAATCAGAGATTTGGGAACATTGGCTGGTGGCCTGGTTATTGTGACTAAGGTGGGTTCATGGCAAGGTGTCGATTTGAGTATAACCAGTGAGCCATCTCCTGCATGATGAGTTTGGATCGTGTGAGGTTTCTATTCGGTGGAGTGGATATGTGATCATTTCAGAGCATTTGGGGAAGTTGTTTGACTATTGTAATGACGGGTAAGCGCTTGGCAGAGTCTTCGGGTCGTTCTATGACCAGCATTGCATGAGTTTTTGAAGTATTCAGCTAAATAGCCATGCGGGATCGGGGCATGCTTTGAAGATATGGTACCTTGGGTTGCTGATGGGGTTTTTTATAGATTCGATCTAAGTGGTGGAGTCTTTTAAAGACGATCGGATTGTTGGGTCATGGGCAGTATCAATTTTCGGACCGGGAGATTGCTTGGTTATTTCTTTGAATGGGCATATGCTAGTGTAGCACGGGTTGCTCGACGCGTATTAGCTGTGTATCAAAGATCAGAGTAAGATGAGTGGTTATGGAGAAAGTTCTAGCAAGTTCCAGGTCTTATGTAGCCTTTAAGGGCTTTTGGATTTGTCTACGTGTGGGCTTGAAAATGGAAGTGCATGGTAATTGGATCTTCGGTGTTTCCTTGTCAAGAAGAGTCTACATGTCAATGTTGGAGTGATGCAAGAAATGGCTTTGGGTTCCCATGAAGTTCCCTCAGGGCGATCATATCGGATTGAGTTACTTTTGGTTTAGCAGTCTGCGTGACTCGATTGAGTTAGAGGCGATTGGTTCTGATTACTCGATTATGTATTACTGAGTTCCGGAGAATTTATCATGGTTATGACCACAGTCGAAATTGATATTTTCTACAGGTATGGAAGCTATATTTCGTGTGGTGGTGTTCTCCTGGATTGAGTTAAATGAAAGATTCTGGGGTGATGAGGTGTTTAATTTACTTATGGTTCAGAGTTGACTATGAGACTTTCGTAGTGTTGTAAGTTAGCATGTTAGAGGCGATTCACCGTGTGGGGTTAAAAGGTTGCATGTACAAGGTTACAGTTTAGTTTTGGAGGGAAGGATACGAGTTCTTGATGTCTCGCACAATTTCGTGTGTTTGAAGTCTTGTTGGCACCATGGGATTCCCATCGAAGTAGAGTTTTCCTGTTGGCAAGCACATTTTGTTTCGACTTATGGGTGATTCTCAGTGAGATGATGGAGTATGAATTAAGTGTCAGCTATTTGAGAAGCGATTTTGAGGTTGGGTATGAAAATTCTTGTATTCGTGAGGCTCAGAGACTGAATGTTCTTTTTGGCGGACTATTCCTTGATTGCGAGTTGTCAATGAGTGTAGAAGATTGGATGATTAATGGTAGGTGTTATGGAAAGGTTGCTATATACTTTTGGAAGGTTTATTACATGTTTGAAGATGACCATAATTTGGTTTGGGGATTATTTTGAGCCCAGTGAGGGTGTGTAATCTGTATCAGACTGGATTTGCTTGCTCTTGCGTAGTTGTTGCCACATGTATATCATCGGGAGAAATGGATGTTATTCGCGCCTTGGTTTATGTTATATGTCTCTCTCTTATGCTACGATTGGTTGTGAGGGTTACATGATTCTTCTCACGCATATTATGATTCGGTTTAGGCCTCATGGCACTGTGGGCGAGGTGGCCTTGTGATGTTGCTTATCTTATTGCACCACAGTTTTCCTTGTCTTTCTTAGTATTGTTTGTTCCTAATGATTTCCCCACAGTTATATTTTGTGCATTCTGTTGTGCTCGATGTTAACGCACATGTGATTGGTGAGCCCGAGTATTATGGCTCGACGGGTACCCTGTATGGATTGATATGATGGGATCGGGTTACACGCTGCAACGGTACAGTGATGACATGTGGCTCCTTATTTCTATTTCGTGTGTTTTGCTTTCACCTTGTTGAGAATAGTTCATAGTAAAATGCTAAAATTTCATTGCCTGCTTAACTTGCTTATTAGTTTTCTTATTTAGTTTCTTACTATTATCTGTCATATCTGAATTATTACTTGGTAGTGTACGGAACCGGGTTGTGTGTGGCTCCATATGTTTATTGTTGAAGCTTTTCGGTGCGGCTGCTCGTATTGGATGAGATGAGGTTTCTAGAACTGAGATTTGTGCTATTATATTGGGATGAGGAAGGTTTGGAAGAATAACACTATATTTTGTTGAGGATGTGGACAATGGCCCTGGTCGGGCGAGTGAGTTTCTTGGCTTATTGATCAGATGAGTGGTTAAGCGGTTATGCATTTTTCTTTCATAACCGGTAGGGTATGAAGGTTTTGAACGAGGTTCTAATCGATATGAGATTTTTTATCGGCGCCGGATTTGTTTTGGGCGGTAATGGTGGTCAGAAGTCCCTATTGTGAGTGTCATGATTTGGTACAACTGGTTCAGACTTATACAGTATCTGGTTGTGGGATTCGGGTCTTGTAATGAATTCTGGATGATAGAGATTGAGTTCTAAGGTTTAAGGACCAAGGTCGAAATAAGGATCTCTAGTTATGTTGTTTTGGAAGGCTTATGTTGATCAGAGCGACGTGGGATCACCCCGAGTTTATGCCTAGTAAGGTTACACCATGATTTGGCAGCTTTGGAAAGACTCCTGGCACGTTCGAGGACAAATGTGTGTTTAAGTGGTGGAGAATGTGACGACTTGACAGGTTGTTTTGAGTATCTGCATTTCGCTCGGTATTTTGAGTACTCGTGTATCTCCGCGTTATGTTATGGGACTTGTTGGTATGTTTGGACGTGGTCCCGAGTGGCTCGGGTGAGTTTCAGATAGGTTTGGGTTGCGTTGCGCTCGTTTTTCTTATGTTTCGACGTCGTTTTCTTCAAGCATGAATGGTACCACATTAAGCAAACTAGCTTTGATTTATGTTTTCTTTTGAAGCACTAGATCCGTATCGTAATTACGGAGCCATAGCAAAAAGAATCGTCGAATTTGGACATCGTATGAAGAATTTATGGTCATTTTGGGTTACCAAATTTTTTTCAGATTAATTACGAAATTGTCATTGACGGCGTATTTAAAAATCTGCACTATTTGCAAATATTAAAACCTACATATCTCATTCATTATAAGGTCAAATTGAGTGATTCAAAAGCCTAACTTGAATAGAATTTCGCAAAGAATCTATTGGAGGCATAAAAAGCGAGTTTCAGGATTGTTTGGCATGAGAAACGATGCAGAATAACTGGTAGAATAACTAGCAGAAAAATATATAAAACTAAGGTTTATTCATTCAGTCATATTTTGAGTTGGGAAGCTCGGATTTGGGCGATTTTGGAGGAGATTTTCACCATATGGATTACGGTAAGTGTTCTCTACTCGGTTTTGATTATATTTCATGAATCTATCTTCATTTTTGGGATTTGATTGATGATTTCAAAGTGAAATTTGGGGGGTTTTGCCTAAAGTTTCATAATATGAATTTTTGAGTTTTGAACATCGATTTGGAGTCGCAATTGAGTGAAACTAGTATGGTTGAACTCGTAATTGAATGGGTTGTCGGATTTTGTGAGTTTTATTGGGTTCCGAGGTGTGGGCCCGGGAGTGATTTTTGGCCAGATTTGGGATTTGATTTAGGATTCGATATTTATCATTTGGAATTATTTTCTTGGGCTTTAATTGATATATTTGAGTTACTTTTGGCTAGTTTTGAGATGTTCGGAGGTCACTACGCACGTAATGGCATTTTTGGGGCATCACTTGGCTTGCTCGGTATTATAATTGACTTGTTCAAGGTAAGTGTTTTGCCTAACTTTGTTGAGGGAATTTTTCCTCCTAATTGCTATTGTTTGCCACATGCGGGGGTGATACATATATAAGGTGACAAGCATATATGTATGTGCCGGGGTTAACCATGCTCGGGGTAGATTGTGTTATAATTGTGTTTTGTAGAATTTCGTAATTTCCTTAATTCATGCCTTACCTGTTTTATCGATATTAAGAACGTAGTATAAAATGTTAGTAATTAAGACTTAGCCTAATATCACTCGATCAAATTTGATAGAATTCTGAGAATACATTGATGTGTTTAGTTTGGTTCATCTATATGCGTAATCACTACTACCTTGCTACAGTTGATATTTGAGGTGCTGGATTCTATACTTGTGTTACTAATAAAATGTGAAATTTGTGGAAGTACTTGAACTGTACGGCCCTTGAGGGCTTATTGAATCATTGCTGGCTTAGAAATTCAATGATTGAAATATGTTGGATTATTCGTTTGAACACTCTTCTCGATGTTGTTGATACCCAGTTTTTCCTCAAACTATTTTTTGAACTTGCATATATACCTTCAAAATTACTCTGTACAGTAACTGGTATTTTTCCATAATTTTTTCGTATTTTTACCAAATTATTTTCCTGCTTATTTAATACTTTATATTCTATAATTATTCATAAATGATGTTATTAATAATTTCAAATCATTTTCTTGCCCAATATATTATTCATATCCTATTTAATTCCCTTAGGACTTAATCATTTCACAAATTAGCCAATATTGGCATTATTTAGTTAATTTCAGTAATTTTTGCAATAATAGCACAAATGTACATTTATACCATTTTAAAATCAACAAACGATCATTTATATTTAATATATTAGTTAATCGCCTTAATTTAATTTATTTGGTCTTGATTCCATTTTTTACACAATTACTAGCCATTTTATTAATTAATCATTTTGTTTAATTGGGTATTTAACATTTAGACCTATTTATTTAAATTATAGCCAACTCTAAGAACCCAATACCCAAACCACATGTAACCTATAAATGACCCAGCCCAAACCAACCCCATATCCGGCCCAGTTCCGAACACATCTAAGCCGTTGATCAAATAAGATCAATGGCCCGGACCCCTCGTTCCATAATTAATTCCCACATAACCCCCCTTCCCCGTCTCATTTTTGAGCCTCCTCACTCTCTCTCTTCGTCTCTTCATCTCTCTATCTTTCTGCTAATCTCTAGAAGCCTCCTTGGCTTCTCCCCTCCGATAGGGTTTGTTCATCTTCTCCGACTTGTTTCCTCGCCGGAATCTATGGCTCTCTACTGTCTCCTGGTCATCTGCCCACCTCTCAACCCTTTAGTGACATCCTAGGTTCTTCAGATGAACCTAGAGCGGTTCATTCACCTCCTATGGGTCTCTTGCCATGTTCCGGCCACCCCCCGACCGTTTGAGTAAGTTTGCAGTACCCCTAGCCTGAATCGAGGTCACTCACGAGGTTTTCCCTCTTTTCTGGGGTTCCACAAAACCTTAGTTCTTTGTATCTTTGAGTTTTATTTAAGATCCATCTTATATTTTCCATGCCATGAAGTTTCTTCTTGTTTTTCTCGGGAAAATTTAGTTTTAAACGATTTCGAAAACTAGGGTTTCTATACCCTGTTCTCAAAGCAGTTTCCTTTTGACTTTTTGATATCCATGCTATGTTAAGTTATTACCTTACGTATTCTGGGTTGTTCTTTGTTATTTGACTGTATGCATCCATGTATTCTCTATGACTCCTATTTAATCTACTACTATGACCTCTTCCTGTTAATATCTATGAGTACCTCTTTGTGTTGATAAGTGATTGTTGTTTGAACTCTTTAAAATCCCGACCTTTACCCTGCTGGCTCTTTACTGGTTAATTTATATTAATTCTCTTGTGTAAACTCCCACGCTTGTGATATTTTCCTTAAATATATGGTCATGTATATTCTGCCTATAAGTCTGCAACAATTTTTGAATTATTTCTATACTTGGGTGATGCTTTCCTTAATTACTTGGGATTTCCTGTGATTGAATCCGAGATTCTCTTGACTGATTTCAAACTGATGCCCTATTTTACTTTATACACGGGTAGTTCAATTTTCCTTAATTACCCACTATGTACTTGGTTTCATTTGTACACTATGTGAATGTTTCTTCCTAATCAGCCTTATTAGACTGATTTTCTTTCCTTATTCTGCCTTGACTATACCGTTTGAAACTAGAATCCTTAATTAAAGGAGTCCAGTTGCCTTAATTGGTGTTTTGATTTATTTCCATGATTTTGTGCACTCCTTACCCATGTACTACTCGTTTTTTTTCAAACTATATAAAGAGTTGTCTTCCCTCTTTGCAAAGACACTAAAACATTCACACATAGACTGATATTGAGAGCACTGACACACACAAACATTGCTCTGAACAGTTCTGTGCTTTCATACACTTCTTGCTCTCTGCATCTATTTAATGACTACTCAGTCTGCTGAAACCCAAGACTGAGTAACCTCTATTGCTTGCTCCTGCATAATACTGTCCTACTGTTGCCCTCTCATTCTGCATACTATTGTTATACTGTTGCTCTCTTTGTCCTGTATACTGTTGTTTGCTGCTCTATCTCTTTGCACTTTGCTGTTTTATACCCTTGACTGGTATGTTCCTAATTTAAGTTTATAGAGTCTCAACACAATATGTTTCAATTCATGTTACTATACTTGTTGTTCCTTTTGTGCTTTATGTTATGGTTCTATTGCCTACCATGTAACTAGCATGCTCCAATGATTTCCCCCTTCCCTTTTAGTATAAGATGTCTCATGCTTTACCCTGTATGATTTACTATAACCCTGTTCGACTCCCATGGAGTCAGCATGCCTGTTTTATCTATGTGATTATACTTTTCCTGTCTCAAATGACTGTTGTTCTTATATGTTCTCTTCCTCTACTTAGCTTCCAATACTGCATACCTGTGTCCCCCCACATGATACCTAAATGTTGTATGATTCTGACTCTAAACCTAATGTGTGACTCTGCTTGATATGGGATGTTTTATGATAACTATGTGATAATTGTTTGAAAACCTATAACTCTATTCTGCTGCTACCATGTGAATTATTTGTCCCCAACTCCCTACCCTTGTTTGTGTTTGTCTCTTACACTCTGCATCTTTGCCAAGTTGTGGTTAGCCTGCTTCTTTCCTTTTGCAAACTGGTTTTCATAAACCCTTACACTGTCCTCTGAAGTTATATTTCAAAATTGTTACTTCAGACTCTTTTCAAACTCCAATTCTCTTTTTTAACTTTAAGCACTTCCCACTACTCTTAGACTCTAGGTTCAGCCCCCTTCGTGTGAGCCCTGCCCTTGGGACCTTTGAGTACCTATTTAACTCTGACACACAAGGCTGGCACTCCACACTGCACTTACTCATCCTTGGCTAGGGTACCTGGGTGTGAGCACTGTCTAGGATCTTCTGAGGTCCTTAGAGACAATGACACACTTGGGTTGAAAGGTCATGGCATATGGCAAATGGATCTGGTACTTTGGGCCTACTGTCAGGCTATCTATAGTATAGCTTCTTGATTTGCCTTTATTCAGTTGTGTAATTCATTATTCTTGGCCTGTAATAATCTGTAAACGAATATTTGGGGCTGAATAGTGAAAGGGTGGAAATTATGCATGCCTAGATAGTTATGGGTAGAAATCATGACTATAGGATTTAGTTACCTATGTGTGCAATAGTATCATGTTTAGGATATGCATACCATGCACTAGAAGCCATGTTTAAGTTCTTTATTTCAGCATATCTATTATATTCCCGTCATTTTATAAGCCATGCTCACAGTTCATCACTATAACAAAGTAATAAACTGTTGTATTCTCATAAGTACTACATTTAGAAACCATGTTTTAGGTATCGATATGTGCATTAGATATCATGTTCTCTAAGACTTTGCATTCAACATATTTGTTTCAAGTTATGTTCTGTCGAACATCTAGTCAGTATGTATTAAATCTAGGAACCTCGCTAAAATCGTGTTAAATAGTTTAAACATTTTTCTGCAAATGTATTATCCTTTATGTGTTTAACATCAGAGTTAAATCTGTATTTCACTCTCTTAAAATGAATAATCTATATTACGAACGCCTAGACAAACTTTAGGCCTAATATTCATTAAAACCAAAATTAGTCGTTCTATGCCTGGCTTGTGTTAAAAGTGATCTTTAGAATTAATCGATCCTTAGAACTTTGTTGTTTGTCATTGTTTTCACACATGCTTTGCCTAACAACTAATGGATTATCCAAACAATTATTCCTTCTACAAAATCATTTTGTTCGAATCCTTGCTCTATTTTTTTAGAACTACTGGTTTTCTGAAATAACTTACTCATTCTCCTTTTCACTAAAGTTTTCTTTCTTAAACTATTGAATTCTACTCTGCTTCAAATTGCTTAATCTCTTAAAGTCACTTCCCTTTTGGATCACTCTATTATTTTAAGATCATGCTTTATTGATTTCTCTGAAGCTTCCTATTTACTTTTTACTAGGGACTTCACTAAACTGCAGTGCATTTTTTTAATTCCTTCTCTAGTCTTTAAATCACTGAATTTTTAAAAATCAATCATTCTCTTCTCAAAACTATTATGTCCTTTTAAACTCCCTGCTTTATTACTGAGTTTCAAGAAACCCCCCAAAACTTCTGAAACCTACTGTTTTCCAAACTCGGAATCCCTGTTTTAAATCCCGATTTTGAGACCTTCTTTGTGTTTGAGACGTGCTATTTATATGCCTTACTTGAGGAGGGGTAATTGAGCCATATGTTTGTTATGTGTATCCCATATGTGTAAGACTTAACTGTTTTTCTACTTGTCGCTTAGAATTTTATCCTTTAAACCTAGGGGTTCAACTTAGTACTCACCTTGTAGTTAGTAGTCCTAAAAACCCCCCGGGACTTATAGGATGGGTCGGGTAATAGCACGCAATAAGCTTTCGTGACCAGCACACGCTTATTTAAATAACCTCTACGGGGTGGGAAGGGTAGATTACGGATGACCGGTGCGCTAATACCACGTGTAGCCCTTCTTCGAGGAGTGATTATCGAGTATTGCATTGATGTGATCCGAATTATTTTAAACCTAGGACAATTCTTTTTCAAATGTTTTTACTCTAATGTTTTCCCAAGACCTTTAAAGATTTTCGTACTTGTTTGAAATCCCCTCTTATATGAACCTTACTTGAAATTTGTTTACTGTCCAAATTCACAAAACTTCCTGGCTGGGACCCACAGTTGTGGATCTTGAGGGGTGCCTAACACCTTCCCCTTAGGATAATTTCAAGCCCTTACCCAATCTCTGGTAATGCAAATTAGTTCATGAGTTATCTACTCTAGGTTCCCTAACGCACCACAAAAATCCTTAGGTGGCGAATCTTCCTTAAACCTCTTGCTTTAAGGAGTTGTCCAGAATGTCAGGAACCCGATCTCTCTGCACCTAACCCGTGCGAGGAAAAAGGGGGGCGCGATAGATGTTATTTACACTTCCTACCTTGCCATTTTATTATTATTCATATTCTTGGTGAGGAAGAGTGTAAAGCACGAAGGGTGATGCCGTGCCATTATTTATATTCATTATCATGTGAGGAAGAGTGTAAAGCACGAAGGTGATGCCGTGGCATTTCATTTACATTATCATGTGAGGAAAGAGTGTAAAGCACGAAGGGTGATGCCGTGCCATTTCATATACATTACCATGTGAGGAAAAAGTGTAAAGCACGAAAGATGATGCCGTGCCATTTCATTTATATTGTTATGCTTTTAATATTGGAAGGTCATGGCACGAAGGGTGTTTCCGTGTAGGTGAGGATGATGGGCATGCATTATGATGTGATATCTGTTTTACATGTATAAATTTCCGCCTTTACCTTGATTTGTCATTGTCGCCATTATACATTTTGTGTGATATGTTGTTATTGTACCGTACTTGACCTCTATCTCAACTGTTGTTGTGTTGTCCATGTCTTTTACTTGCTTAACTTGCATATGCCATGCCTATTTCCTGATTTTATAATTATACTCATGTTGTATCTATTCTGTTGTACCATAGTGTAAGTCTTCCACCACGCTAGTCCTTCATGTCCTTACTTGTTAACTTGTGAAGATCACGTGTTTCCTTCTTGCTTGCTATATTGTACTTAGACCTCCATCATGTTAGTTAATTGAAATTATAATCCTTTTTTCCTAATTGTGGTCATTATCTCTGTGCTCTCTACTTAGTCTGTTATTGATGTTCTTCTGTACATTCTCGTGTATTATCAATGCTTGCATATTCCCTTCCTTGTCACTTCTATTGTCGGTATTTCTATCATTTGGTTGGTATTGTTTTACACATATATGGTGAGGATGAGATAAATGCCTGAAGGGTGTTGCCGTGCCATTAGACTTGATGTCTTGAGTACTTTATCACCCTAAGAAAGTATATGAGGTGATTGTTGTGGTTCATGGGCTTTCGTTCTAAGGAAAAGGCCAGTTGAGATGTTGGAAACTGTTAAATTGTGATTATTTATGATACTCTTCTATTTCCTGTCACAGTCGCATTGGGTACTCTATTCTATTATTCTGCCTTTTGGTTCTATCACTAATTTACGTTATAGTGTTTATTAATGAGTATCTTTTAACTAAAATCTCTTCGCTACTTCGACGGGGTTAGTCAAGATACTTACCAGTACATGGGGTTGGTTGTACTGATACTGCACTTCTGCACACTATGCGTAGACTGTTGGAGCGGAGCTGCTAAAGAAGTCGGGAGCTGACTCAGAAGATGTTCGTGCATTCTCTATAGAAATTGCCACTTGTACTTGGTAGTGTTAGACATTATTAATCTGTTCATGTAGTTTTCAAATAGAATATGTATTTATTCATACTAGCTTTGTATATTCTAAGTCTTAGAAGCTCATGAGTCGTACTACTAGTTCTTGGGAAGAGTTTGTAACATTTCAGATAAATCCTAATTAAATTTTCTATAAGTTTATTTAGTTTGTTTATTTTTGTTAATTGGATTACCTAGCAGGTCATGTTAGGTGCCATCATAACCTGTGATTTTTGGGTCGTGACAGTTTCTTCTCAACTGATATGCCCTAACCTTTGCAATTCCATTCTCTATGCTTTGTTTTACTAGCCTGTCTCAATTCCTAGCATGATTCTGTTCTTTCTATGACAATTTGATGACACTGTTAACATAAGTCTAAGTTATTTCAAACATCATGACTCCTCTCCTAAGATTAAGGTTTAGTCTGCTTTCTTGCAAGATGCCGTAAACATGTGATCACTCGTCTGTTGCTTAACTCATATGTCCTGTCTGTTTAATTCAGATGTTTTGCCTAATTGCTTCTTTGTTTTAGCCATGATTGTTTTAAATACTAGCATGAATACTACCTAGTCATATGCCAATCTGCTTGAACTATGTGCTGAACATGGGTTCTGTCTGTTTCTTGGTGTAGTTTTGTTTGCAATCTTGTAATCTGAATCTGTTTGCTTTTGAAAATTAAGCTATTTCTAAAACCTTCCCCCCTTCCTTTACCCTTTATGCAATGGTTTTCCAAACTCCTACTCTTAGTTATTTAGGTTCCTACCACCCAGTGTGAGCACTGCCTAGGGTCCTTGAGACTCCTTTGAACTCTGACATAATGGGGCTGGTTTTCCAATCATTTATGAATTGCCTTCTGAATATGGTTCTGGTGTGAGCAGTGCCCTAGGTCCTGGAGGCCCTTGGGAACTTTGACACACTGGAAGCCTGACTTTTAATATGCCATGGATGGATCATTACTATACTTCAAAGTTGTTCTCTTGGAAGGCTTGGTTCCCAGGTTTATATTTGGCCTATGAAGGCTTCCTATAGTGTAGTGGATACTATTATGTAATTCATTCTAGGTAGTAATAATTTTTGTGATAACATATTTGGGGTTGATTAGTGAAAGGTGTGGGGTTTCCTTCTATTTTTGTTAAATTTGGGTAAAGATCCTGCCTATAGGTTTAATTATGTTGATCAAGTTGTGTGATTGCCATTACTTGTTTAGAGATCCTGCTTATAGGAATTTCTTGATTGTTTAGTTATGTACTTTAAACTCGTATATTAGAGATCATGTTTATAATTCTGCATTAGAAATCCTGTCCTAGGATCCACACATTTTAAAACCCCAACGTGCATTAGATACCATGTCTGTAGGATTTTGTTTGTTTGAATAATATCCTAATCTGGCAATCTGCTTAAAATTCTGCCTACTTACGTTTAATAGATACCATGCTTATAGGAAATAAAGATCAGTTCAAACCTAGAAATCATGCCTATAGGATTTAAACTAATATATATCATGCCTATAAGAAGTAAGGAACAGTCTCAACTTAGAAATCATGCCTATAAGGGTTTAAATCAATTCTGTAATTAGCAAGAATGCCTATAGGACTCAAAAGGAACAAAATCTGTCTTTATGAGTTAAAATCAATAGTTCACTTAGAAACCATGTTATAGGTTTATAATTAACTCGTAGAAACCATGCCTATAGGGTTCCGTTAATCAGTTCTGAGTTCGACCAATTCTGGCTATCACGTTTGTAAGGGTTGTTAATGATTTTGGGCCTAAAAACTGTGATAATTTGCTGCCTGAAAGTGCCCAAATTCATGCTTAATAAAATCAGTAGGCAAGATAATAGGCCTCGATGCTCGCCTCAAAGCTGTTTCTTTACATTCTGTTTCTGCTCATATAGATATCCTGCCTATAAGATCCTAAAATTAACGATGTTTGCTGATTAAATTGTGTGCATTGTTACTTATGTGTGGAGGTAAATGTGAGCCCTTGTTTGTTTCCTTACATGAAAGTCCTATTTGTATTTTGTTTATCGCCTAGATTTCTCATTTTTAAGTAACATAGGTCGGTCTAGGGTCATAGGTAAGGGACATGTAATGCACGCATAAGGAACGAGTTAGAAGCTATTAGAACGCTTAAGTAACAACTGAAAGATAGTAATTGGGTAGTAAAGGAGATGATAGCCCGTGCGCTAATTCTATGAGTAACACCCTAACTTGGGGAAGTTACAAAGTATTGCATGGAATGATCCTATAGGCTAAAAAACCTAGGACCCCCTTTAAATCTTGTGTATAGTAACTTGTATTGTCCAAATTGTTTTCCTTCCCTTTTAGACTAATTCGCGTAATTTAAGTTTAGCCGGGACCCACCATTGTGGACCTCAAGGGGTGCCTAACACCTTCCCTTCGAGGTAATTTTATCCCTTACTCGATCTCTGGTGATGCAAACCGGTTTATGAGTTAATTGCTCTAGGTGCCCTAACGCACTTTAATCCGTTAGGTGGAGACTCTTCCAATACCTTACCCCAATCCCCAAAATAAGGAGTTGTCCCAGATTTGTCGAAACCCGATTTCGTGAAGAAAAAGGGGGGCGCGACAACAAGTCTTTCATCTTGCTTCTCCAAACATTATAATATCTCTCATTTAAACATATCATCTTGCTCATATTCGCCTCCATTCCGTAACAACCTGGATACATATTCAAGGCTCTGATACCACTTGTTAGGACTGAAAAAAATCAGGTGTCATGCGTAAGCTAGCAAAACAAACCTTGAGCGACGATAAATCAGACAACAAACGACAAATCTACCAAAAGAGACATAAACATTTAACGTGGTTCGGTCAATTGACCTACGTCCACGGCGAAGATGAGAAATCCACTATATAAAAAGAGAGAACAAAATATCGAGAGAACAACTTCACGAAGATGCAAACACAAGTGACACAGTAACACTTGTCCCGCAAAGTTCTCCCCTTAAACATGACTCTCAAACCCCGTATGGCTACATTGTGGATGCTACTAAATCAGAAGGAATGATCCTCAATTTATAGAAGTCTAAATATTTTCCTACAAGAAAAAGGGCTAGCCAAATATGGAAGAATTATAATTTTTTTATAAAGAGGAAAACTCAATTATGGTAAATATATTCCCTTTTCCTTCAAGAAATAGGAAAATCAAATATGGTAGGAAAATCAGGACAACCTCTAATAATTCTCCCCCTTGGTCTGAATTTTCTGACAAAATAAACTTGATTCACCTTCTTCACATGATCTTCAAAAGGTCGTATCTCCAAATCTCCACCACAAAGTTTGTCTCAACGTGCGTAGTACTCCGATTGAATTTCTTAGACAAAAATCTTGATTTTCGTCAAATAGGTTGCGGCTAGAACTAAACCCGCCAAGATGAACTTGTGTTGAACCTCGTTTGATACAACTTGTTAGGACCGAAAAAGTCACGTGTCATGCGGAAGCTAGTAAGGAAACACTTGAACAATGATTAATCAGATAACAAAAGAGGAATCTACCAAAAGAGGCACAAATATTTAACGTGGTTCGCTCAATTGACATACATCCACGGCGAAGATGAGCAATCCACTGTCACACTTTCTTTTCCCCGAAAGGGTTATGAGAGTTTTTCCAATTAAAGTGACATAGTCGAAATGTGATTATTTTATTTATTCAGAGTCGCCACTTGGGATAGTTTATGGCATCCCAAGTCACCGGTTTATTATAAATCCCAAATCGAGGAAAATTGACTCTGTTTAAAAAGTCTGCAAAAATCAGAAGACCGGGTAAAGAATTCTGTTAACCCGGGAGAAGGTGTGAGGCACTCTCGAATTTCGTGGTTTTAACACGGTCGCTTTACAATCATATTCCTGGCTTAATTAACAGATTATTACATGTTTAAAACCTATGTGCATTTTACATTTCATCGCTTTTAATTGGTGAATTATTCGTAATTATGAAATTATCTTGAAACGAGTCACGCGTACATGTACTCATTTCGTTCGACGCGTCAAGAATCATGTCACACGTACGTGAACATAATTAGTAACACTTTATTATTATTAAAATTGTTTGGCCAAAGTCACGCGAACGCGTACTTTAATTTATTTGTGGAAGATTATAATTATGTCACGTGAACGTGTACACAATCACGATAATAATTAATTAAGGTTGTGCCTAAACCTCTTATCACGTTCAAAGTAGATACTAAACATATAGCCCAATGATACTTTTTAATTCTTGTTAATATCATTCAATCCATATTCATCATTGAAACTCCAGAACGCCTTGGATTTTGCTATCAAAGGCTTATATCTTCCTTTTTTTTTAAATAGTAAATTAATTTTTCCACTTGTTATTTAATTGATGGTAAGAAATTATATGTTTCTAATTCTCAAATATTAAGCCTTTATAGGTAATTCATTAATTCTGGAGCATAGGATGGTTTGGAACACTAGTAGCAGATGCCTTCTCATTTTTAACTTGTCAAAAGTTTAAGCATTTCTTAAATAACTCGGGTAAATTCAAATTGTTTTCAATTATTCAGTCATATTAATTAGATGGTAAAAGCTTGATTTATTTTTGAAAATCTTAATTATGTCACGCGAACGTGCACACAATCACAATAAGTGGCTCCCAAAGTACGTTGCGATGTTCATACATTATTTATTTTTCTAAGTTTGAGATTATTGTGAAGACCATAGGTTATAGATTTACTGTGAAGGAATGATAAGACTTAATTATTGAAAAAATGTGTAAATATATAGAGGCAATTGGTATTCATTAATCAACTAATGTAGGCCAACCTTTGAATTTTACCCCAAAAGTCTCAATCATTAACAATTTTCAGTAAGCACTAAATAATGTATGAAAAGGCACACACAAATGAGCATAACTTGATGTTTGCAAGTGTTTAACAAGGAAAGAGAAATTATATAAACTAGCAACAATAGATAAGACCTGGGGCTTGAATAAGAAATACAGAGCAAATTTGACATGATGACAAATCAGTTAATATCGCCAGGATCGAAAATAGAAGAAGATTGAAATATAAAGTAAGGTTGTTATACCAAAATTAATCAACAAATCTTTTATTTATACGAACCAAAGTGCTGTAATATAAAACATGCACTGATGAAGCATTTTATAGTATAAAAGAAAAGCTAAGAGATAGCCAAACTAGAGACGATAAAATCGCTTCAGACATTGAACGGAACAACGAACCGGGAGCAAAACTCGATCTGGCAACGGAAATCTCCAATCAGTGGACGAACTCAGAACCAACCCTCAATCAAATTACATCTTCAAACACCATGATAAAAGAAGAAAGCTAAAATATTTTTTGTGTATTCCAATTGTGAAAAATAGAAATCAGGCTTGAACAAAAAACTTGAATTTATACTTTTTTTCTTGTTTTCTCTTGAATTCTTTTTTGCCGTCAGTTTTCTGCTCCTTTTTCTTGTTGTCCTTCCTCTTTATAAAGAAATTTTAGTAATTTTATTTTTAGTTTCATTTGGAGTGGGGAACGTGGGTTTTGAAGTTGGAGGTTAGGGATGGTGGGGGAAAAACGTGAGGGAGTGGGAAGTGAAGATGGTATTGCACCAGGGACCAACTCTTGCCTATTTTTATTTGCCTTGGTCATGGATGAATTGATGAGTTACATTCAAGGGGAGATTCTATGGTGCATGTAATTTGCATATGATATAGTATTGATTGATGAGACGCGAGGCAGGGTTAATACTAGGCTGGAGGTTTGGAGATAGACTCTAGGGCCTAAAGCTTTCAAATTGAGCAAGACTAAGACAAAATACAAGGAGTGTAAGTTTAACGACATGAGGCTGACGCGGAATTGAGGCTTGACACATAAGTCATCCAAAGAGAAGGGGTTTCAAGTATCTTGGGTCAAGTAACATGGAGATTGAAAATGATGTGACACATCGTATTAGAGCGGGATGGATGAAATTGAGGCTTGTATCTGGTGTCTTATGTGACAAGAAGGTTCCACTAAGACTTAAAGGTAAGTTCTACAAAGTGGTTATTAGACTGACTATGTTGTATGGGACGGAGTGTTGGCCAATCAAGAACTTTCGTGTCCAGAAGATGAAAGTAGCAAAAATATGGACACTGACATGGATGTGCAGTCATACTAAGAGAGACAAGATTACGAATGAAGATATTCGATATGGGAATGACATCCGTGGTGGAGAAGATGCGAAAGATGAGGCTGAGATGGTTCAGAGTGAAAAGGAGATGCATAGATGCCCCAGTAAGCGGATGCGAGTGGTTGGCCTTGGTGGGTTTAAGAAGAGGTAGAGATAGGCCTTAGAAGTATTTGAGATAGATGATTAGGCAGAACTCCAACTTAGCAAGGATATGACGCTTGATAGGAAGGTGTAAAGAGCAAGAATTTGGTAGAAGACTAGTAGGTAGTCGAGCGTTTCTCTTTGCCATACCAGTAGTTTTAGTATTATTCTTGTATTTCTTATCCTTAGATTTATATTACTACCAGTTGTTTCTTTTGCTTTTATTATCTTATTATCTTGTTGTTGATATGCTTATCTTGTATGACTTTTCGACTGCTGTATTTTTTTGATAATGCTTTACCTGAGCCGAGAACCTATTGAAAACAATTCACTTTCGTAAGGTAAGGATAAGGCTGCATATACACTATCCTCCCCAGATTTTACTTGTATAATTACAATGAATTTATTATTGTTGTTGTTATCCACAGGTTTTTAAACATTATAACATCTTTGGCGATGTTTGAAATATTTACTGGTTGAAACCTCTAAGGGGTCGTTTGGTATGAGGTATAAGAAGGTATAAGTGTGGTATAAAAATTTAATACCGCCTTAATACTCTGTTTGGTTAGCAAACCAGGTATAAGTTATCCTGGTGTTAATTTTATCACTGGTATAACTTATACCTTATAGAAGGTGGGGTAATTAGCACCGGTATAACTTATACCTTCTTCTTAGAAATTATGCAATTGTCATTCTTAATACAATATACCAAACAATGAATAAACAACAATCCCGGCATAACTAATCCTAACATAACTTATCCCAATATAACTTACACTGACATAACTTATACCGGTATAAATCGTATTCCAACCAAACGACCTAAGAGAACATGATCATCTTGAGAGATTTTTTTGTGAAAAAGTTTCAACAAGGGTTTTAATCCTAGATCCATTCAAATCAACTCCAAATAATTTCAAATTTTGTACTCAACCTTCAAATATTATTCCTAATAATATTAAATAATACCCACTTTAAAAGAACTCGGCCGAATTTTCAAATCCATTTTAAAACTTCAAGATTGGTTTTTAATGATAATGGACTTCAAAATTTGATTCAAAAGTGGTGTAAATCACCTCTTAACAATCGAAGAACAAACTGGAGTAGAGGAGGAAGAGGATTAGAGAAGAAGGAGAGAGGAGATTGGGTGGCTCTGTTTTATTTTATTTGGTTTTTAAATTTCTTATCCCCAGTTCTCTCATTTTTAATAATTTTCATCCGGCCCCGCCTCTACAGTCCCTAATCACTCTCCTTCAAAATGTTTTTACCTCTTTCTTCTCCAAATAGTTCTTTCATTTTCCCCTATTTGCCCTTACCTTAGGTTGGCAATGGAAAACTAGCATGTTCCAAGAGCCAAATATATAGTTCCAGACTTTAGTGACACTACTATGGCAGTCCCTAAACGCCAATTTCCTATGGCGGCAGCAGCACAAGCACAACGCCTACTATGCCTTCCTAAATCCACCATCAGAGGCACAGCAACAACTTGTGCTTCACTTCCCACCTCAACCACAACAACCCCACCATCTGATGACACTTTTTTAGTCCAGAAAATTCTATGGAACCTAAAACAAGGTAAGCCAATCACCAATTCATCACTATTATTACATCGTTTAAACCCATCTACTTTTCTTGAAGTTCTTGGTAGTTGTCGTGATAATTTGCATTTAGCTCAAAAATTCATCAACTTGATTACTGTAAATTGTCCTAATTTCAAGCATTCCTCGACTTCATTGAGCGCTGTGGTACATGTGTTGATTAGGTGTAAGAGGGTAGCTGATGCACAGGCTTTTATCCTTAGGATGATTAGACGAAGTGGTGTTTCAAGAATTGAAATTGTGGAATCTTTGGTGTCAACTTATGGGATATGCGGGTCGAATCCATATGCTTTTGATTTGTTGATTAGAACTTATGTACAAGCTAGGAAGATTAGGGAGTCTGTAGAAGCATTTAGGTTGTTGCAAAGTAGGAATCTTTGTGTTTCGATTAATGCGTGTAATGGTCTTCTAGGAGGGCTTGTTAAGATTGGTTGGGTCGACTTGGCATGGGAAGTGTATGGTGAGATGAGAGGAAGTGATATTCAGCCAAATGTATATACCCTTAATATAATGGTGAATGCTTTGTGTAAAGATGAGAAAATTGGAAGTGTGAAACAGTTTATTCAAGAAATGGAAGAAAAGGGAATCTTTCCGGATATGGTGACTTACAATACTTTGATAAATGCATATTGTCACGTGGGGCTTCTGGAAGAAGCCTATGAAGTGATAAACTTGATGAAAGTTACAGGGTTGAGACCGTGCCTTTTGACTTATAATTCAATAATCAATGGTTTATGTAAGAATGGACATTACGGTAGAGCACGACAACTTTTTGTTGAGATGGCAGAGAGCGGACTGGCCCCTGATACCGCTAGTTATAACACTTTGCTTGCTGAGTGCTGTAGAACAGGTAACTTGCAGGAAGCAGAATCTGTTTTCAAAGAAATGTTGTGTCGATCTATCATCCCTGATTTGGTTAGTTATAGTTCTCTTATTGGGTTGTTTTCAAGAACGGGTCGTCTCGACTGCTCATTGGCATACTATGAGGATATGAAATCCAAGGGTCTTACACCAGATAATGTAGTCTACACAATTCTCATCGGTGGATTTTGTAGAAATGGATCTATGAAGGAGGCTATGAAGATGCGTGATGAAATGCTGGAACAGGGTTTGCATATGGATGTGGTTACTTACAATACCATATTGAATGGATTATGTAAAGAAAAGATGCTTCATGAAGCTGATGAGCTTTTCAATGAGATGGTGGAAAGAGGTGTAAATCCTGATTTTTACACTTTCACTACGCTTATAAATGGATGTTGCAAGTGTGGTAACATGGACAAAGCACTGACCCTGTTTGAGGGCATACTGCTGAGAAACCTCAAGCCTGACGTTGTGACATACAACAGCTTGATTGATGGATTTTGTAAGGTTGGTGATATGGAAAAAGCTTTCAGCTTAAGGGATGAGATGATCTCTGTGAATATTTCTCCTAATTATATTACGTACAGTATTCTCATAAATGGCTTTTGTAACAAGGGTTGTGTATCCGATGCATTAAGACTATGGGATGAGATGATTGACCTAGGTATCAAACCTACTATTGTGACTTGCAACTCTATCATCAAGGGCTATTGCAGGTCTGGTGATGCTTCGAGGGCAGATAAGTTTCTGAACAACATGCGGTCCCAAAGAATATTTCCGGATTCAGTTACTTACAATACTCTTCTTGATGGGTTTATAAGAGAGGAGAATATGGATAAAGCTTTAGACTTGGTTAATGAAATGGGAAATCAAGGGCTGTCACCTGATGTGATTACCTATAATACCATACTGGATGGTTTCTGTAAATTTGGTCGAATGAAGGAAGCCAACATGCTGTATAGGAAAATGGTCGAGAGGGGTATTAACCCTGACAAATCCACATATACATCATTGATAAATGGACATGTCTCTCAGGATAACTTGAAAGAGGCTTTTCGTTTCCATGATGAAATGTTGCAGAGAGGCTTCGTTCCTGATGATAAGTTCTAACCTCCGTGGTGTTTATGCAAATGAAGCTTTTGACTATCAATTTCTGCCATTTTGAGATTTCTGCTTCTTCCTTTTTGCAACTCCCTTGCTGGTGTACAATAAAGGTACGCAATTGTGCTACTAGTTGCTGTCTAACTCCCTCCGTTTAATGGATTTTTGAAACTTTTGGTCTAAAACAATCCATAGATATTTGTGTAGCTATAAATTATCTCAATAAGGGTAAAATGGAAGTTTCAAATTACATTGCTTCCAGCTTTAGAAAGGGGTCGTTTATTTTGAGACGGACTAAAAAGGAAATAGGCTTACAAAACTTGAAATGGAGGGAGTACTATTTTCTATAGTGTTAATATTTTGTCTTTAAGAGAGTTTTCTGCTCCTTATTTGCTCTATTCTTGTCGATATTATCTAATCCGTAGGGCTTGCTTGAAGAAAAGTTATATCTTTTTCACTTATGTAGAATTGCAAATAAGCCCTCTTCTAAATTTGATATTTTGACATTAGGGAATTGCTAGCTAACTGAAACGGGGAGACCCTTATTGGTGCTCAACTTGACATCTGCTCTCCAAGAGCTGCCTGTTAGTGAGATATCATCCTGACAAAGAGCGCTGCTTCATTTTCAGAAATGTGCCTTTCGATGGGATTTTGAACTTGAGAGGGCGTTTTGGTAGAGCTGTGATAAATATTTCCACCAAGGTTGAATACCTCGATTTCCTTAAGGTTCTAGGCGTAAGTTCTTTAATGAACCAGTTTGGCAGTTCATGCTTTGGCATCACAATGACAGTCTTTGTCATAGAGCATATTATTTACTAACGTTTTGAGTTTAGTCAGTTTCTTGGCACCCCACTTGCTGCCACTTCCTGGTGATGATATTATCATTTTAGATATAACGTATAAGAAAAGAATTTTCTAAAGGCGTAAATGACTAGTTCTAATACTGCAAATCAATATTTTCCCCAAATTGGTTGCAACTTTTGCAAACAATGCACAATGTTTACAAATAGCCAAGGACTCTTCATATTGGACTTTGTGTTTTCCTTCCTGTTTATGGTGTGCAACCCATGTTAGGACAATATTCTTGAGTTATGTTTGTTTTTGGGGGGTTAGTCTCCGTGTCTACTCTCTGGTTTATGTGTTTCCCCATCCGGTATATAATGGTATCATATGCTTTACTTAGTGATGTCTATTTTGTTTGCTTGTGCTTCCAAGTTATAATTTTTTTTTGCTTCCAAGTTATCATATGCTTTTGCTTCCAAGTTATATAGTCTCCTTACTTTCTTGTTTCTTTAACAGCTGAAAATGAAACCTAATGCTTTTTCTTCAGGGACTACGGTGGTCGCACCAAAACAATTACGCATATGCCTATCTTCTGTGAACTTGACGCCAAAGGTATACTTATATGACATATGGGCTGCCATTACCTTTTCTTGATCAATGAGCATGGAAAATATGCTAGAAGTAGTTCTCAGAAGTGTATCAAAGATGTAGTTGCAGTTGTGTTATCAAACCAAATGAGTTTCAGGTCCCACACGATTGACCATACTAGGATAAATGGATATATTGCAAAGACGGCGACAACAACAACAACCCAGTAAAATCCCACAAGTAGAGTCTCGGGAGGGGTAGTGTGTACGCAGACCTTACCTCTATCCCGAGGGGGTAGAGAGACTGTTTCTGAAAAAGACCCACGGCTCAAGAAGACGGAAAGAGACAATATATCAGTACCAAAGACGAGTTGAAATATGGGAATAGTGTAAAAAATGAAGTGTTGTAGCATATGAAAAATTGTTGGGTTCTTGGATTTGGTTTGGACAAAGTTGAAGAAAATTTTCATGGAACTTGTGAGTAAGAATGTAAATGTGGTGAAGGTGATTTTAATTTGGCAGCAGTTGGTTGTGGAAGAGTGGATTTGAGGTTAATCAAAGTTGAACTGATTGTCGGAATGGACGTTCCCGAAATGGCATGATTTAGAGGTGGTGGCATTGAATGAAGAAGAACCTTAACAATGGTCAATGGATAGGACAGAATCCTGGAATCTCCTCTGTTAATTCCTATGAAGTGGACAGCAACATAGTTTGGCCTTGGATCATCTAGCCTGCCCTCACATCACTCAAGCCAGCCTTCTTTATAGGGATCGTCCTGGTGTCAAGAAAGATAATAATACCCTTTGTAGAGAAAACTAGCCAAATTTACACTTTAAACTAAAAAGTAAAATGAGCTAAAAATTACTTCTCCAGCTACTTATAGCTTAAAAGTAGCTACACTCATCCATCAATATCACTAACTCTCTCTCTCACTATAATTCATCTCTTATTTCTTCTCTCTACTTCATCCTCCTCTCATCAGGTGGTTCACGACCTTCTCCCTTTCGTCCCTATGTTGGAATAAGGTAAGGCGGTTCGCTTGAGTTGCTCAACCGCCCCTTAGCCCGGTGCTCATGATGTGCTACGGAATCTCCACCATGCCGGGGGAGGGGGACCAAGCAACGCATAGCTAGCAGCATAGGAGCCCACGAAGTCGCTGTATGTTAGCATTGTACCCGTTTTCCAATTTTCAAATTTGCCCTTTAAGTTCCTTCCTGTTTTTTAAAGGTTATAATAATAATTTAAGCCAAATAGTTTTCATTGTCGTTCTCTTCAACGAATCTTTCTCTCTTTCAATGGCAGAACGTTTCGGCACTGCAATTTTTTTTCTTTTCAAAATGTTTTTAACACTACCTTCACTATCTTCTGCCTATAAGCATTTTTTTTTCCTGAACATATGAGATCAGTAAGATTTAAAATTTCGTTTGTCAAAAGAAATTGCATGACACCTCCTTTCTCAGATAGTTTGGTTATCGAGTTGAGTAACATCTATTTACGAAATGCATTTTAGATTTGGTATTCCCCATTTTCTTTTCATGGGTTTATATGAAAGTTTTGGCTTAATCAAGTACTTATTCAAACCCCAACCTCCGGAAATATTCACAATAAACTCAAAGAAGAAAGAAAACCCAAAATTATCACAAAAAGAAAACAGAAGCTAGCGACACCTTTGCATCAAAAATAATAAAAATTAAAAAAAAAATCGGGGAAATTAGCAAAATTTTAAAGAGATAGAGGGAGAAAGAAAGAGAAATGAGGGAGTACAAATTGTTCTTTTATGTTTTGGAAAAAAGACGAAAAAGCCCTTCCATTAAGTGTGCTATTGAACCACTGTTAAGGGTATTTAAAAGGAAAGAAAGTTGGGGACAATTCATGTAGTATGTTAGCAAAACCTGAGTATGACAATGAGTAGGAAGTTAATACGAGCTGGCCAGCAACATGGAAAAAAGAAAATACAAGAGTTACAACTCGTGCCACGCTGAATTCTACAACCACAAGATAAGCTTACAATAAAAACATATTCGTTTGAAACAGCAAATCCTAGTTATCTTAGGTGCATTGCTCAAAAGCTCTTTTATCACATGAGAACAGAAATATCAATATTTTCAAGGTTAAAGAACCAGATACCAGACATCTGATTACTCATATTGTTCAATGCTTCACCGCTTTCTGGTATGCCTCCTGCTGCTCTTCTTACGGCTAGTTCGCTCTTCAGAATCAGACCCGGAATCTGAATATGAATCAGAAGACTCAGAGGTTGAGCTGTATTTCCGGTGTCTTCTCTTCTTCTGCTGCTTCTTCTTCTTCTTCCTCTTCCTCCTCCTCTCTTCCTCTGAATCAGTTGAAGAACTATAACTTGATTCACTTTCCCCAGAAGAATCATCGGACCTTGTCACTGATGACGCCTCACTGTCAGATTCAAACACTGAAGCCTCGCTATCACTCCCGGACTCTGTATCTGACTTATGCTTCCTCTTACTCTTCTTCACAGATTTTTCACTCTTCCTTTCCTTCTCCATATCTGGGTTTTCTAGATCATAAGATATTGATACTTTCATCCTCAGTTTCGGATTTTTCAGCTGCTGTGTACGAGACGGTCGTGATATGAAAACCCTCTCATTCTTGCACGCATAAGTCCAGTGCCCTGACTGGAAACATTTCTGACATTGAGAAGCTGCAGCAAGAGTGGAACCTGAATCCTTGAGGTCTTTCCTTTCACCCAATCTCACTTGTTTTTCAGTACTCATCAAATACATCTGCCTCCTTGCTTCTTTTCTTTCTTGCCATCGACTGGGTCCTTCTTCCTTCTGGCCATATGCATTGACATTTCTAGCAGCAGCGGCGGCGGCGCGCTCAGCCTGAGCACGACTCAAACCCTTTGCAGCTGACAAGGCTGCAACTTTAATCCTTTCTGCTGCATCCTGAGCACCGCTTTCCTCATTCTTAGAGGATGCCATGATATTGGCACTCAACAAAGACGAGTCCCTCTTCGACACCTTAATCTCTACCAGTACCCTGGACAGAAAATTAGAGATCACAAAGAGTTAAGGTTAGTGAAAAGATAACCAAAAACCAGCCAAGCATTAAAGTAATCAAACTATATTCTTTCAACCACATTTGTCGATACAATTTATACTCTTTCAATTACAGTGCATCGACAAGTAAAAATCAAAAGACAATGCCTCAATCCCAAGCTAGTTGGTGTCAGCTATATAATTCGTAGCATCTACTAAGCTCCATTTCATTCCAAAACCCAAGAAAACCAAAGTCTTGTATTCTTATTCAATTACAGGTCTAAGTTAACAGAATAACAAATTACGGGAGGTATTAGTGTACTTTCAAAATCAATCGATGTTGAATGCTTGCTTAGATATTCTAGTAGGTTAATTAGTTAATTAAAGGATATGCATCCTACATATCAAAGGAAAACATATTATTCTATCTTTGACAACTTTATTCCTTTTTTCCTAATAATTCAGAAAGAAAGATTGATACATGGGAAACAGATAATAATTGGAAAATTATATTATAAAAGATCGCAACGAAGAAAAATACGAATCTGAGCAGGCTTTCTCAATCCAAATAGGCAAAGTAGAAATCATCCAAAAATCAGATACTAGGGTTTCTGGCCATTCGCGAAATATGGAGGAAAGAGAGAGAGAGAGAGAGAGAGAGAGATTCTTACAACTTGGTTTCGATGGAGAGGAACAGATGTTGCTACGCAAAAACAGCTTCAATGAGCTGAGCGTCAAAATTGCAAGGGTTATTACTCGCTTTGCCGACTCCGGTTTATCCTATTCAGTTATACATACCCGATTTCGTAATGAATGTGGGCTTTTGTGATTTTAAACCCATGGGCCCAAAGTCCAACAGGCATCATTATTTGCGAATACATCATCTCTATTCGTTTGCACTAACGGTGTTAATGGTTCAGTTCAACCGGCTATTTTATAAAATTTATATCATACTAATTTTTCGGTTATTCTATTATGTATAATCAAACTTAGACTTTTTGATACCGTCCCGATCATGTCGGTTTCTCTTCGGTATCGGTACGGTGCGGTTAATTTTCGAGTTTTTTTTAATGTCATGTAAAAGTCATTAGTAGAAGAAGAATGCAATAACATACATACTTTTATAGAACTTATCAAAACTCTCTAGACATTTTTAAATATGAAAGATGACCAAAGTATAGATCCATCAACTATTCTACAACTGCGTAAAAGAAAATAAGCAAATACAAAAAAAATAAAATATAAATCACACAAGTGGAAAGATTTTAACGAAGCTGAGACTCAAGAATAGATTAAATATTCAAAAAGATAAATCTGAATCATACGAAAAGAAACATATTCAATAAATTGTAGTTTGCTACTCATAATCGATAACACACCTTGTGTCTTGCTAGTGAATCTGCTGGAAATAATTTAATTTTGATAAGAGTAGCATTGTAAGTTTGGGAATTAGGATTTTGAGTGTAATTACTTGTTGTCTTGTAATTATTTTCATAGTTCGAAAGCCTAAGAAAAAGTAATGTTTCATTATTTTTAAACTTAATATATAAATATATTTTTCACATGTAAATTTATTCGGTACGGTTTGGTATTTTTTTGGTTTATTTTCATAAAATAAAAAATCTACCCTAATTATCGGTATGGTTATAAATTTATATAAAAACCTACAGTTTTATCAAAAGAAACCTAAAAATCAGTTCGGTACGGTACGTTCCAGCCGGTATAGTCGATTTTTAAATATCCATTGACACCTCTAGTTTGCACAACGAATAAGGAAAATAAAGTGCTCTAACCAACTGAGCTACGGGAGCTTGTTTCTCTCTTGTTTCAGTTCAAAATAATTAAATCTCTTATTTCATGAGTTTATTATGAAATTCAAATATAACTACAAATGATAAATTTGCTGAAAGTTTAGCTAAGAATGGTAAATACAGTATACATGTTTGATGTGTCACATAATTTTTCCTTTTTAGATATAGCTCATTAAGTGCATTTATTTTTTTAGATCTTAATCTTAGTTATTTAGGAACCTCTCAAATAATAAAATGTTTACTATCACTTAACCATTTGTACCAGTTAATTATTTTTTGCCGCAAAAAGTTACAAAATTTGAGGAAGACTGAAGATAGTTTTGGACGAGTTTGCAGTCAAAATTCGTAGTTAAAATTGAGTACTTCTCTGGGACACATGTATCTCACACACATGTATATATAAATATACATAGGATACACAAGGGATGCATGGTAGATACACATAGGATACAAGTGATACATGTGGGATTTACAAGCGAGACACATCTATATTTTACTGAATTTGGCTCAAATTTCAATTCAAATCACCTCAATTCTCCACCAAATCGTCCTAAAATAGATATTCAAACTTCTTGAGATGCACTCAATCTATTCCAACAACATTCACTCAAAATAAATTCTAATTGCGAAAACACAAATTTTTAAACTCAAGTTTAAATGAGCTTCAATGGCTCTCAATGAAGTTTTAGCTCATCTTCACTTTTCAAGCAACCAAATAGTGCTTCTGCATGGAATTTTATACTTTGGGGAAGATTGTTGAAGATGAATGCTAGTTTCTAATCATTCAAAGTTCGATCCAACTCTTATGTAATAAAGTAAAAATGGCGTGGGGTAGCCACTATTTAAGATGATTTATTTTTATTCAATAATTTTAGTGTTGAGCAAAAATAGCCATTACTCTATTAAAATTAATATGACAAGATATTTTTCCCCTTTGTTCCATTTCTTTTCTTCCCAAACCCTCGCTTTTCTCCCGGTTTATCAAAAGTTCAGAACTCTCACTTTTCTCTCCAGAACTTTAGTACAAGGTGAATTGAAGTTGTAGCTATGGGATAACGACACCAATCTCTGCAATAATTCTATTTATATTTTTTGGAATACACACACACGTTCAAGATCAAGTCCCGTAATATTTGGAATGTAACAAGATTAATAATATGCATTACATTTCTAAAGTTCTTTTTGGGTAAAAATTGTCCCTTTATCAAAAGTTCAAAACGCATGTCTCATTCAAAAAATAAAGACATGTAATCCTTAACTTAGAGTTACAAGTTCAAAAGTTAAGAACATGAAGCCCTAAACTTAGAGTTACAAGCTAAAAAACTAAGGACATGTAGTCCTTAAATTAGACTTATAAGCTCATAAATTAAGGACAACTAGTCCTGAACTTACAGTAACAAGCTAATAAGTTAAGGACACTTGGTCCTGGACTTAGAGTTGGAAGTTCAAAAATTAAGGATACTTGGCCCTTAACTTAGAGTTACAAGCTAAAAAACTAAGGACATGTAGTCCTTAAATTAGACTTATAAGCTCATAAATTAAGGACAACTAGTCCTGAACTTACAGTAACAAGCTCATAAGTTAAGGACACTTGGTCCTGGACTTAGAGTTGGAAGTTCAAAAATTAAGGATACTTGGCCCTTAACTTAGAGTTACAAGCACATAAATTAAGGACACGTAGTCCTTAACTTAGAGTTACAAGCAGATAAATTAAGGACATGTAGTCCTGAACTTCGAGTTCCAAGTTCAAAAGTTAAGGACAGCTAGTCCTGAACTTACAGTAACAAGCTCATAAGTTAAGGACACTTGGTCCTGAACTTAGAGTTGGAAGTTCAAAAATTAAGGATACTTAGTCCTTAACTTAAAGTTACAAGCACAGAAATTAAGGACATGTAGTCTTTAACTTTACAAGCACATAAATTAAGGACAGGTAGTCCTGAACTTCGAGTTCCAAGTTCAGAAGTTAAGGACATGTAGTCCTGAACTTAGAGTTACAAGTTAAAAAGTTAAGGACAGGTAGTCCTAAACATAGACTTACAAGCACATAAATTAAGGACAGCTAGTCCTGAACTTACAGTAACAAGCTCATAAGTTAAGGACACTTGGTCCTTAACTTAAAGTTACAAGCACAGAAATTAAGGACATGTAGTCCTGAACTTAGAGTTACAAGTTAAAAAGTTAAGGACAGGTAGTCTTAAACTTAGACGTACAAGCTCATAAATTAAGGACAGCTAGTCCTGAACTTACAGTAACAAGCTCATAAGTTAAGGACACTTGGTCCTGAACTTAGAGTTGGAAGTTCAAAAATTAAGGACACTTGGTCCTTAACTTAAAGTTACAAGACATAAATTAAGGACAGGTAGTCCTGAACTTCGAGTTCCAAGTTCAGAAGTTAAGGACATGTAGTCCTGAACTTAGAGTTACAAGTTAAAAAGTTAAGGACAGGTAGTCTTAAACTTAGACGTACAAGCTCATAAATTAAGGACAGCTAGTCCTGAACTTACAGTAACAAGCTCATAAGTTAAGGACATTTGGTCCTGAACTTTATGAGCAGATGGGTATTTTCGTCCGGGCGTGTAAAAATTTATTAAAGTAATGGCTAAAGACTGAAGACATTCTAAACAATAGCTTAAAAATAAATACATGTCTTATTAATACTAACTGTGCACTTCCCCCTGTAATAAAGGGATCGTAACTAGCCCAATGTTCCAGGTTTGTGTGAAGGAAACAAAAAATATTGAAACCTCTTGTTAAAACGCAATGCTGCGAGGGAATTATACAGTCTTGAAGGTTTTAACCACCAAAATCAAAACATGGGTTGTCACTTGTAGATTAAAATAAATGCCAGAGAACTCTTTCAATTAACTATCATATTAACTGGGTATATGTGTCTCCTTTTAGAATCTGGCTTTTATGGATCAACAAAAAGAATATCACTCACATGATGACATGAACTTTAACAGGGTGTACTATCGCGCCCCATGTTTTTTTAAAAACGGGTTTCGATATGTGACAATTTTTTTAAACGAGATTAAAAGAGAGAAGTCGTCACCTAATGGTTTTAAGGTTTGTTGGGGCACTTAGTTGCAAATAACTCCGGTTAAATTAGTCTGCACCACCAAAAATTGGGTAAGATTTCAAATTACCTCGAAAAGAAGGTATTAAACACTCTTCGAGGTCCACAATTGTGAATCCCGTCCGGATCTCATAAGCAAGAGGGGATTATTTGATGCACTAATTAAACTGATGATTATTATTAACCTATATGACTTACGTGATCAGATATATTAGTCCATTTATATATACATATATACTAGTGTATACTTACCTAAACGAGCTTACTTAAAAGAAAAGGAAGGAACACAACAACTTAGTTTGGATTACAAAATGTCGGACGCATTATAAAATTTAACGAGACAAAGGCTAAAGAAATGAATCTGGAAAGTAACTAATTATTATTACCCAAGGCATTCGAATACACTTTTTAAAACATGATAACTACCCAACTTTAAAAGTATTGTAACGTAAATATTAAATACAAATTTTCCCACAAAACAATACACACTATATGGAGACAACAAAGTAAACAAGATTATTAATTAACTATATTGGGACTGTTTAACTAAAAAATAGAATTCTTAATCAAAGCCTAAATTTAGAAGAAATCGAGCTACTGATAACCAAATAATTTCTTACTTCTTCAATAATTCGCTTGAAAGAAAATAAAAATCGTAATATTAATTAGCTGAAAAGAAAGAATAATAAATTTCACAAAAGAAGCAAGGGAATGTAAGTATATTTTGATAGTATTCGGAACTTGTCCTTACAAGTGACATTCCGCATCCTTATATAGGAATACCCAAATGTAATGTTTCTTCCTATTTATGATGAATTCATTATGAGCATTAATGATATTAATTGCCCGTTATGGTTGATAATCGTAACTGACAAATTCGTAACTATAAGAATTTTGTAACGATTCTGATTCCCTTTCCTTATTAATTGCGGGTTCATGTATCTTCCCTCTTTCCACTCTTGATTCGTTCCGCTCGTGCCGCTTCAACAACTATTCAGGCTCGAACATTGGTTCTTTATTGTCTCGTGGGTGTTTACTCCGCGTCTTCTGTGCTTCAAATATTTCATTAATGAAATATGACAGTTGTCACTCTACTATTGTTTCACGTATCATGCTTTATCAGTTAAGTAAGGTTCCACCTGTAACATTTTATGGCGGGAATTTTCTTCAGTTGAATGTTCGGGAAGTGGTAAGTATTTATTAAGGGGAATTCTTTGCCATCGCTTTTCCAATGTCATTGCGTTTTCTTCAGAATCAATGCGACATATGTCACATCTATTTAATGCATATGCCATGTGGCTCTTGGCGATTTGTTCTACGACTTTTGACCGCTTTTTAGAGTTTTTGTGCGGCTGCATCAGTCACGAAGTGACAGTTTCATTATGACACTTCATAATGGCCTACTTTCAATGATGGTAAGTTCTTCTTATAAATACCTCATACTTCTTTGGCTTCATGAAATCCCCTTTCTACAGTATTCTCTTTCTTACTCCTCCTTCTTACTTCTGCATCTACTCCTTGTTAATTCTTTACACAATCATGTCTCCTACACATAATCATCGCGAGGTTGTTATTGTCAATGAACTTGCTCCTTCAACTGCTCCTGTTAGTAGTGGGAGATGTGGTAGACTTCGTAGTTTAGGCTCGTTGTCTAACCATGAGTCTTCTTCTTATGTCAATGTTTCCACACCTTCCTCTTCTAAATCTAGGGCTTTTTTGACCTCTAGATCTTCTTATAGGAATAGAGAATCGAGTGAACAGTACGTGAACCAACAGTCGCTGAAATTGTCCCTCAGAAATTTTCTTTTTTCAACTAATTGAGAATCCATGAGAAATCAGGTTTCTTCCATAGTTTCCCTTAATCGTGCTGATCTTTATCCCACCTTAATCACCACTGGTCTAATTTCTCTTGTTCGAAGATAATGCAACTGGAAACCAGATTTCCTAGGTTCCAACCAAAGGATAACTTCATACCAGGCTGGTTATTCCTTCGTTTACACATATCCCTTTACTTTAGGGTTTAAACCAGTTATCGATCCAATGATCATTGAATTCCACCGCTATTTCAACGTGTGCCTAGGACAAATTGGTCTCATTGTTTGGAGGGTTGTTGCATGCCTCTATTATTTATCAAACTTGGCTTTTATACCTTTTACTTTTTGTCACTTGCTTCATCGTTGCTATCCTAAATTATTTCGTGAAGGAGTTTTTTCCCTTGTGGCCAGAAGTAATAGGGTATTGGTTAGCCTTGAAGATGCCAGAGACCGTGGCTGGTATGCCCGTTTTGTTGCTGCTCCCACTAGTGCTCTGGTGGGTGAAGAAAATATGCCTTTTCCAGAAAAAATGGAATTTTGCACGTAAGTCTTTCTCCCTTGTCTCTTTTCCTTTCTTATAAAATAAACTCATGTGTTCTTGTGCCTATTTTTTCAGCAACAATGGAAGTTTTCGAGGAGATTCCTAACTTCCGTGCTTGGGTAGAGAAGTTATTAACTATTTCCCCCATGGAGAAAAGATCTTGGAAGTATCTTTCATAGAGATTCGGTTGGAAAGTAAAGACACACAGTACTTTTTCCCGCTTAGTATCTTTTCTTTACTCTCTCTTATCAACTCAAGAGTTTCTTATCATGCCTTTTTCCTTTGCTAGGATTTCTTATTCGTGGTATTAGTCCTGCATCTGTCTCATCCACAAGACTTTCCGTGACTCTTGCTCAAGAAAGAATTTTGAGCTCTTCTTCAAAAAGAAAAGTTGATGGAGCCCGTGGCTCTGAGGGTGAAGAAGAACCAGAAGAGGGTTCTTTAGTACGTAGACCTCGAATCAGGAGACGCGTAATTTCTGATGACAAAGCTACTCCTCCATCGAGTTCAGTCCTCTCTAGACTTTTGGATGAGCCAGAGAGTGCCCCGTTGGTGATCTCTGATGAAGAAGTTAATGACCCCCCCTCCTTCCAAGAATCTGTTGAACAACCGTTTGCTCATGGCTTCATAAGTTATGAAGCTTTTGGCCCTGTTTTTGAGGAGTTTCCCCTCGCCTCCCTTCCAATGTCAGTCTCCGTTCATCCCCATGTTCCCTTACCTGAAGTTGCTTCTGATGCTAACCCCGTGTCTGCTTCTACCTTATTTTCCATCCCTGTTGCTACTACTTCTCATGTAGAAGTTGAACCTTCCAGTAGCAAGAAAATGATGAAGAAAATTGTTGTCGAGGTTCCTGAAGGTGGGAACTTATTGAAGGAATCGGGTCAAGCCGATGTGTGGTTGAAACCTTTGCTTGGTCCTGTGGAGAAGTCAAAGTTGGAAAGTCATAGTTCGTTGGTCTGGATGAATGATATTGATTATTCTTCTCTGAAGGTTCGAGTTTAACTATATTTACTCTTTCTTTCCTTTTCGTTTATCCATAACTCCTTTTATTTCTTTATAGATAAACTTGATAGGTACGAAACTCATGAAAAAGATCATCCATGTGGACCAACAGAGTATTGATTACCGAACCGAGGCTGACAATTGGAAAGGGCAATTTGAGGGTCTCCAATTGGAGAAAGAAGTGTTGGCAGAGGAGAAGAATGTTTTCGAGCAACAAATGAAGATGGTAGCCGCTGAATTAGCGATTGAAAAGGCTTCTTCAAGTCAAGTCAGTAAGGATAAGGATATCCTTGAGTCCTCATTTACTGAACAACTTTCTAAGGCAACTGAAGAAATAAGGGGTTGAAGGAACTCCTTAACCAGAAAGAGACTTGTGCAGGAGAATTGGTTCAAACTCTTACTCAAGTTCAAGAAGATCTCCGTGCCTCTACTGATAAGGTTAAGTTCTTGGAAAGTTCCCTTACTCCTTTGAAGACAACATATGATGCCTCTCAAGTAGAGGGTCACGACCCCAAAAACACCTGGTCGTGATGGCGCCTGTCGTGAAATCAGGCAAGCCATACATTTCATTTATTAAAAGTTATTTTCAGGAAAATCACCTATTTACAACAAGAGTCTCGCTTTTATAAAGCATCTAAGATTTGGACATCATTAATAACATGAATAAAAGAACCCCGATCCCAGATCTAGTGTCACCGAGTCATGTCAAAATACAAACTAGACAACATAGTCTGAAATAATTAAAGTGCAATAGGAAGATAAAGAAGGAGAAGGTGAGGCTGCGATCGCCGACTGCTACCTCAACGACTCCGAAAGAAACTCTGATAGCCTCTCAGCAACCACTACCGGGTCCCGATGTACCTGGATCTGCACACGAGGTTCAGGGGATAATGTAAGTACACCAACTCAGAAGTAACAAAACCAACCTGTGGGCTGAGAGGTAGTGACAAACTAAACCTCAATAATTAAAATCATCAGCGTACAAAATTTAGTCATGTTCACAGTTTATCAGAAAATAACAACAGAATATGCTAGATATATCTCAATATGCTCTACATGCCAACATGTCACAATGTGAAAATGCACATAGTGCCCACAACTCTCCCACAGAAGTCCACCCAGTACTATATATGGCTCTCAATCCCAGGGAAGTTCCATCACGGAATATGCATAAACATCGGTGACTGTAGTCACTCAGTACTGAGGAAAAGGCCAGTCCAGCCCCACGGAGAAGATCCATCTTCGGAATACAACACTCGGACAAAATCCATGTCCAAGGACGATCCATCCCTCATAACATCAGCTTCGGACAAGATCCATGTCCAAGGAAGATCCATCCCTCACATAACATCAACTTCGGACAAGATCCATGACTAGGGAAGATCCATCCCTCAATATCAATGCGCTCACTGGGGGTGTAAGGACTCCGAAAGGGCCCTAGTGGCCCAAGCGCTATATCAAGCCAACGAAGGCATAATTTAAGTATCGCTATAGTGTGCAGTATGATCTCATAATTGTCTCAACAACAGGCTCTCGGCCTCACTTAGTCATTACTCTCCAGTCTCACTCATATGGCTCACAGATGTATAAATCAACCCAAAACAATGATAAATATGCATATAATTAACAATTACTGAGACTGAGGCATGGAATGATATGCTATAACAGGACTGAGTATATGAAATCAAATAATCACAAAATGAGACAGAAATATACGACCACTCGGGTCTCAGCATTTTCGGCGTGAAGCCTTAGCATTTACACTTAACATGATTCCTAACATGTTTACATTTAACACATTAATATACATGTGGATATCAATCCGTAATAACTACTATATGGTGCCATGGGATGATCCAGGCCACAAATACTCAGTGCACGCCTGCACACCCGTCACTTGTCATGTGCGTCACCTCAATTATAGTCATATATCATATAGTTCGGGGTTTCGAACCTTCAGAACCATGTTTGGAAACGTTACTTACCTCAAAACCGGCTAAAATCCTAGACCACAGTGCCCTTGCCTCTAGACTCGGCCTCCAAATCTACCAAAAATCAGATTCATATCATTATTATATGCCAAGGAACGAAGCCCATTCGAACTTTATCAAAATTACCCAAAAATCCCGAAATTGGCCAAACCCTACCCCCGGGCCCACGTCTCGAAATCCGATAAAATTTACATCACAAGAATCCTCATCCTCCCAGAGTCTATACATACCAAGAACATCAATATCGGACCTCAAATGACCCCTCAAATCCCCATTTTGAAGTCTCTAATTACAAGCCCTAATTACCCAATTTGTTTGGTACTAATTTCCCACAAATTTCACCACTAATCGGTCTGTTAATCACATATAAACGATTTTAAAGTCC
The DNA here is from genome assembly GCA_005239525.1 of Nicotiana knightiana. Taxonomy (NCBI): domain Eukaryota; kingdom Viridiplantae; phylum Streptophyta; class Magnoliopsida; order Solanales; family Solanaceae; genus Nicotiana; species Nicotiana knightiana. Next base: position 9,943 of record MDKJ01250223.1, on the reverse strand, counting down.
AAAAGTCTTACCTCTACGAAGAACTCTCAAAATCCCTCTTCAAAACCCTTCAAAAGCTTCAAACCCGTGTAGAAATGGCGGAAGAATGACCCAAAAATCGCTAAGGGTCCTATTTATATGTTCTGCCCAGCGATGACCGCACCTGCGCGTTTCACTTAAGGAACCAAAACTCGCACCTGTGGATCTCTTCCAGCCTACCAAGAATCCGCACCTGCGCCCCTTGTCCGCATCTGCGACCATCGCACCTGCGACTTCCCTTCCGCAGGTGCGGCCACACTAGAAGGACAACAATTTCTGCTGCATTTCTCCAACTTCAAACTCCCCGAAGGCTATCCAAACTCAACCCGAGCCCCTCGGGACCCAACTAAAAATACAAACAAGTCATAAATGATCACCCGGAGTTAGTCGAACCCTCAGATCACCCAAAATAAGATCGGAACTCCAATTCAACCCATGATTCAACCCTAAGATTCCTAAAACTTCCGAAAATCATCTACGATTCCGAACTAACCAAAACAAGACTGATTAACTTAAAAATTTGCACACACATCCAAAATGACCTTACGAACCTGTTCCAACTTCCGAAATTCTATTCCGACCTCGATAGCTAATTTTTCATTGCCGACCGAAAATCGCCAAAAACTCAATTTCGCCAATTCAAGCCTAATTCTACTCCGGACCTAAAAATCACATTCCGAACACACTACTAAGTCCTAAATCACCGAACGAAGCTATCCGAGCTATAAAATCTATATTCCGAGGTTGTTTACCTATAAGTCAACTCCCAATTGACTTTTCCAACTATAAAGCCAATCCAAGAGACTTAGTGTCTCATTTCTCACTACGACCACTCCAAACCCGAACCAACCGGCCCAACACATCATAATTAAGTTAATTAACACATGAAAAAGCTGAAACAGGGAAAACGGGGCTAATCTCACGGAACGACCGACCGAGTCGTTACATTCTCCCCCACTTAAACATACATTCGTCCTCGAACGTGCCTAGAGTTGTTCCAAACACCACCAAAATGCCGTGTATCCTACCATGCACATACTCGGGGGTGATCCCACGTCACCCTATCCCATATAGGTCCAATAGCATAACACAGTCAAAATTTCGAAATCCAACCTGACCCATAAACCTTAGAACCAATTTTTTCCACTTCTGAAATAATTTACGAGATCAAAATTCCACAACTATAAATTGAATAAGTCTGAACATGTTGTGTCAAGCCATATCCGTTACCCAAATGTAATCACATAATATACCACATGACTCAAACACTCATATCAATAACTCCTAATCACAATAGCTGCTCAAAACAACCCAATACCGGCACATAACCTCTTATCAAGAAATGCCTCGCTCTAACACTTTCATATACTGCCGATGATGAAAGAAACACGTAGAAACTAGCAACCATACATTCGATCAACCAGTCATAGAGATCCCCCTTTCTCCAACAGAAACTATAGTAGATTTCTAAGCTAACTTCCGATATCATCCTTCCAACCATGCTGTAGTAAACTCTGGTAGTATTCATTCTAGGCCCAATGACCTCTTCTCGTCCAACACAACCACTTTGATGACATGACGCATCAATACAATCCAAAGCCATAACCTGTGCAACTTGGAGTCAACAACTTCAACCCGGTGCAGAACACACACCCATACTGGCCTACCAATGAACTCTAAATCAACTCCAGTCGCCCGCGACAGATAGATAAATCTCTTCGAAAGTTCACAATGACTGAATCATGGCACGTACTAACATCTAACTAGCTTTGCTCGCATCTTCACAGTCCACAACCACAAAATAACCTCTTTATGAGAACTCTCAAGGCTCGAAGTCCATGAAGCGTGTCAATCACCATATCTAATCCCAACTCCACCGCTCGAATATATAACACACCCCTAATGCTCAATCATTCCATGAGGGATACCCTTATAATTCTTCCGTGTCACTAAGAAACTTTGAATATCAGCAGTCGATCCAACAAGAGAGCGTCGCAGTACCAATGAAGCACCCTCAACTCCACACATTTCCCCTTTCTGAAATGTATAACTTCATCAATCCACCCAATAGATATCATTTACTTAGTCATCTGAAACTGCCAATGCTGCCTAAGAATTTTGACCTTCCTTCCAGAACTGAACCGTGAACTCACACATGCAAATCTCGACTCTACACAACGTACCGTATACACCATGACATCCTATGATAAATATAGAAACTTCATAACCCCTTCAGAGCCACAAGCAACTACATACCCAACTAGCCAAGAACTTACATTTGACCCCATTTAGAAGCAAAATCACTATACCTCTCATGCTCCTCACGCCGGTAGAAAATACACATCTCTAACCGTGGTAGAAACCATCAGGAACTATTCGAATCCAATTTGTACAACACCAAACTGTCCGAATTGAATCCTTCTAACTCAACCACGCTATGCAGGTCACCAACACCCAAAATCATTTCTAGGAAACACATGTAGAAACTCATTGCCTCATAACCACCCAAAGAACTAATCATATCCCTCACCATGCCGATCCGACCCACTACAAAGCTGTCCTATTTATCCAAGTTGCTTCCGACTGACCTTCGAATTGATACTTCTTATTGATATAATACCTCAAATCTTACCCCAGGCTCAATACACGAGACCCAAGAATAAAATCATATTATCTAAGGCTCCTAAGCCGCTGAATACTACCTCAAATATCCCCAAAAGCACCACATGCAATATACTTACCCTGAAGAGACTTCCTGCAAATCTAAAGCCATTACCTTCACCTTCCTGATACTGATATGAAGAATCTATGATAATGTAGAAACGCCACAAGTCTTGACACCCTCCAACGTAAATTTCAGTTCTAGCCAAAAATACACCTTGAAGATTCCCAATTGCTATATATAACCTTGAATCCGTCAGAACCATTTTCGAGAGTCATCCACTCTACGCAAATATCGTTTGCACTAATCAAGCAGACAGAACGACTTGGCCCCATTGGCACACCAACATACTAGGAAGTAATCCACACACTGGAAGCAACAAGCAACTCCATACACTGCACCCACTACACCTTTTACAATTACAACTCAATCATTCCATAAAACCCATCTACCCATAGATTACATTATAACCTGTATCGAATAATTTCCATTACTCGAGCCATTCCCAGACTCCACCTCTGCAGGTCATAACTGATTCAAACCAATACAACAAAAAATAATCGTGCAACCAATTTATCATTAACATACTCCCCCACTTGGTTCAAACCCAATGATCAAGACAAACAATAACTCACAATGCCCATACGCTATCACTGCCACCGTACTGCAGTGACATTTAACTAAATCCTTCATAAGCTCATATGACACAAACCATATAATATCCCAAATCGTATGCAAATCTCGCATTCACCATTGAATGGTCATGCCAACTTCCACAAGCAATCTGAACTCAAATTACAACATATAATATTTACTGATAAAGGAATACTTGCTATGAAATCACCTAAGGATCACACAACCTCAGGACACCCCGCGGGAGGTAACCCCGCCTACTTAGCCTCAAACTGAATACCCTCACTGGACACCACGTGCCCCAAGAATGCTACGAAACTGAGCCAAAAATTCACACTTAGAGAACTTTGCATAAAGCTTCTCCTCCGTCAATCTCTATAATACCCTCCTCAAATGCTGAGTCTGCTCCTCCTGGCTACATGATACTCTAGGATGCCATCAGTGAATACAATAACGAAGGAGAATAATTACGGCTTGAATACACTATTAATCAAATACATGAACGCTACTGGGGCATTGTTCAGCCCAAAAGACATCACCAGGAACTCATAACCCAACATAAATATCCACTTCACTCCACAACTATACAACATCAGAGGTCTTTCAATACACTCACAACTCGAAGCCATATGCCAAACCGAGACAGAAATCAAATAATAGTTCTTGCCACAATTCCAGCCAATCCTTTTGTCACAATCAAACAATCTGAAAACATCTAACCATCAAATCACACTCACCACGTAGTCATCTAGTCATCAAATCCCATCAACAAGAACACAAACGGACATATAAGTCCCCAAATGCACGGCTCCCGCACTCGAAATCTCGGCACTCAAGCCATCGAGTAAAATCTGGCCTCAAGTCCTCCAGACTGGCCCATTATCAACATGCTAAAATCACATCTCGTACCTCATCTATGGAAATTACAAGCCGTCGATGCACCACTGGTACCGAGGGCTCATGTGCGCATTCGATACATGAAAGGAATTTCAAGAGTTACGCTTTTGGCTGAAGAAATAGATTCGCACGACGAGAATTCAAGAATGTGTGATTTTTCCTAAGGGTTCTGTAGCCTCTCGAAGATAAGTATAGACGTCTCCGTACCGATCCACAAGACTCTACTAAACCTGCTCATGACTGGTAAGACCTATTTAACCTAGAGCTCTGATACCAACTTGTCACGACCCCAAAAACACCCGGTCGTGATGACGCTTGTCGTGAAATCAGGCAAGCGACACATTTCATTTATTAAAGTTATTTTCAGGAAAATCACCTCTTTACAACAAGAGTCTCGCTTTTGTAAAGCATCTTATATTTGGACATCATTAATAAAATGAATAAAAGAACCCCGATCCCAGATCTAGTGTCACCAAGTCATGAGCTACTACAACGTAAGAATGTCAAAATACAAACTAGACAACATAGTCTGAAATAATAAAAGTGCAACAGGAAGATAGAGAAGGAGAAGGCGAGGCTCCGATCGCCTGCTAATACCTCGATGACTCCGAAAGAAGCTCTGACAGCTGCTCAGCAACCACTACCGGGTTCTGCCCAGTGATGACCGCACCTGCGGTCCCAGGTGTGCACCTGTGCATTTCACTTAAGGGACCAAAACTCACACCTGCGGCTAACTATCCGCACCTACGGCTTCGCAGGTGCGGTAAAAACCTCTCACCTGCGGATCTCTTCCATCCTACCAAGAATCCGCACCTGCGCCCCTTGTCCGCACCTGCGGCCATCTCACCTACAGCTTCCCTTCTGCAGGTGCGGCCATACAAGAAGGACAACAATTTCTGCTGCATTTCTCCAACTTCAAACTCCCCGAAGGCTATCCAAAATCAACCCGAACCCATCAGGACCCTAACCAAAAATACAAACAATTCATAAATGATCAACCGGACTTAGTCGAACCCTCTAATCACCCAAAATAACATCGAAACTCCAAATCAACCCATGATTCAAGCCTAAGATTCCTAAAACTTCCAAAAATCATCTACAATGCCGAACTAACCAAAACACGACTGATTAGCCTGAAAATTTGCACACACATCCAAAATGAACTTACGTACCTGTTCCAACTTCCGGAATTCCATTCCGACCTTGATAGATAATTTTTCACTGCCGACCGGAAATCGCCAAAAGCTCAATTTCGCCAATTCAAGCCTAATTCTACTCTGGACCTCACAAGCACATTCTGAACGCACTCCTAAGTCCCAAATACCTAACGAAGCTATCCAAGCTATAAAATCTACATTCCGAGGTTGTTTACCTATAAGTCAACTCCTAGTTGACTTTTCCAACTATAAAGCTAATCTAAGAGACTAAGAATCTCATTTCTCACTACGACCACTCCGAACCCGAACCAACCGGCCCAACACATCATAATTGATTTAATTAACACATGAAAAAGCTGAAATAGGGAAAACGGGGCTAATCTCATGGAACGACCGACCGGGTCGTTACATAAAGAAAGAAGAATTGAGAGCCTAGATCAATTAGTGGGAGAAAGACTATGAGACTCTCGAGAACAAGTTAACATTAGATGTGAGTTGGGCTTTTTTAAATACTCACCTCGAGTCTCTAATAGAGGCCAGCCAGGAGGGTTTTGATCTTAATGCTGAGATTATGAAAGCTAAAGAAGCAATTGATAAAACTCAGCAAAGTCAAAGTTTTTCCTCACCTGAAGGCGAAGGTGCCGAAGGTGATGAGAATGGACTTGTTCCTAGTGAAGACAATGTCCAAGACCCTTATTCTCAAGCTATTCCTTCTTCTCCCATCGCTGATGTTCCAATGGATGATGCCTCCTTAGATGATACTCCATAGTGTTTTCTGTTTTTATTTGGTTGTTTTGTTTAGAACTTTTTTTTTGGTGGGAAGTTTTTTCTTTTTTGGAATGGTTGTTTTTTGATTACCCCTATCTTGTTTTGGGGTTTAATGACAAACAAGTACCTCTGTTATTCCCAAATTTTAATATATAAGTTTCGGTTCCCTTTACCACTTATTTTGATATCTGAGCTTTTGTTGTACTCTTTGATATTCGAACTTGCATTTAAAATGCTTTAGCATTTCGTATTTTTGATAAACACGATTTTTTATAAAAGTGGGCCCTTTATATAAATGACACTGATTAAGATGACGTCTCATCTTCATATTGGTGTAAATATATGAAAGAAGAAGTAAACATGAAAAATAAATAAATTGAGGAAGTTTTATGCTTTGAATTTTCAAATTTCGTACATCAATTTTCATTTAAGCATACAATGCTTTGTACAACATTTATGCATACAACACATTAATAACTGCTTTCTTTGTGACAAGTTTTGAAATTTAAAATCGGGGCCTATTATCCCGTGACTAATTTTTTGACCTTAACTTAAGAACTCATAGGAACTTGGAGCATATCCTTCTTGCGAGTTCACACCTTCTAAAGGTTGCTTCAAGGTTTTTGATTCAGGCTCAATTTTTTGCTCTTAGGCTGATTCGGGCTTGAGTTTTGACTCTTAATCTTCATTGCCTATATGTATTGTAACGACCCGACCGGTCGTTTTGAGCTTTAGCGCGTCGTTCAGCAGTTTGGGGTCATGAGCGACTCCATTTCAAGTATTATGACTTGTAGGTGTGTCGGAATTGAATTTCGGGAAGTTTAGAGTTGATTTGGAAAGAAAATTCTCATTTTCAGAAGCCTTAAGTTGGAAGAATCAATTAAGGTTGGAATTTTGAGGAAACGACCTCCGAATCAGGATTTTAAGGTTCCATCAGGTTCGTATGATGATTTTCGACTTGGGCGTATGTCCGGATCGGGTTTTAGATAACCCGGGAGCGTTTTGACGTATATTATGGAAGTTAGTATTTTCGAAGAATTTCATAGATTTGGGCTTGAAGTGAATTTCATTGTTGTTGATGTCCGCTTGGGATTCTGAGTCTAGGAATAGCTTTGTATGGTGATTCTGGAGTTGGGAGCGCGATCGGAAGTGAATTCGGATGTCCAGAGGTCATTTTAAAGTCATTTGGCTAAAGATAGAAATTTGAAGGTTTTTGAGAAATCCGACCAGAAGTGGGAGTTTTGATATCAAGGTCGGAATGAGATTCCGGAAGTTGGAGCAGGTCCGTAATGTCGAATATGACTTGTGTGCAAAATTTGAGGTCAATCGGACGTGATTTGATAGGTTTCGGCATCGGATGCAGAAGTTGGAAATTTCTAAGTTCATAAAGTTGGGATTTGCGTGCGATTCGTGGTTTGGATGTTGTTTGACGTGATTTGAAGCCTCGAGCAAGTCCGCATTATGTTTTGGAACAGGTTTGTATAATTGGACGGGATCCCGGGGGCCTCGGGTGGATTCTGGGTGGTTAATGGATCAAGTTGAAAGTTTGAAGAAGGCTGGAATTGCTGTCATCTGCTGTGACCGCACCTGCGAGGATTTGGCCACAGGTGCGAAGGATTGATGGTCCGGCTGGGAGCGCGCGTGCGATGGTATTTCCGCACCTGCGAGGTCGCAGATGCGGGTTATGGGGCGCAGGTGCGAGGTTGTCTTGAGTTGAGGAAAGCCGTAGGTGCGGAGGGTTGGTCGCACTTGCAGAATCGCAGGTGCGAAAGTTTGATTGCAGGTGCGAAAAATAACCTGGGCAGAATGTTTAAAACCGAGTATTTATGGCCATTTCTTCATTTCTTCTTTGGTTTGGTCGATTTTGGAGGCGCTTCAAGAGAGGATTTCTTCATGCAATGTCAAGGTAAGTAATTTCTTCATGTTTTTAAAGTTAAATACAAGTATATGCATGGAATTAAACATGGAAATTAGTAGGAGAATTGGAAAATCTTGAAGAAAACCTAGAAATGGTGATTTGGATTTTTAGCCACGAATTTGAGCATGGAATGTAGAGTAAATTGTATATTTGATCTAATAAGGCCATGGGTAGAATATATCTTCGAAAAATTTCAGATTCCGGGCACGTGGGCCCGAGGGCATTTTGGTTATTTCACTAAGCGGGGTTCGGAATTATATAATTTAGAATTGTTGCAAAGATTAGAGTATTTTCATTGGTTTGTCGTTGTTTGGTTAGTTTTGGGGCGTTGTGCGTCCGTTGGAGTCGTCGGAAGGGCTTGGAAGCCGGTTATAGAATTTCGGAACGAGGCAAGTCTCCCTTCTAACTTTGTGAGGGGGAATTTCCCCCCTAGGTGAATTAATTAAGTATATGCTATTATCTTCGGGGGCTACATACGTACGAGGTGACGGGAGTCCGTGCGTAGCTACTATTATGCCATGTCTGGGTAGTCTAGGACCCACTAGCATGCCTTACGTGTTGTACCTGTAATCCTGTCTGTAATACTAAACTGCTAATGTAATCGAAATCGTAATTGAGTATCTAAAGAAGAATATAGTTCATTTTCTTAATCATCTAGAAAGAGAATTGATTCCTCTGTGGATAATTGTATACCTGGTAGGTTTATATTATGGAATATCATTAAACTTGGCAAATGAGTTTCAAAACAGAGATTTAAAAGCTATATTTCATGTTCCTTTAAGAAGAATTTTACCACTTTCCTGAAAAAAACTGCTTTCTTGATAAAAATATGGATTTATTATGTGGATATGTGTACATATGAGCACATGAGTCGCAGGTATGATTCGTGAACAGGCTAGCCTTATTATTTGTATGTATAATCGCGTTGCATGATCGATTCGCGATTGGGGCAGATAGATGCATCTATGGTTCGAGCCGTTCGACCCTTCGGCGGTGCACATTTTATTATTGTTGGTCCGCCGTTCGACCCTCGGCATTGCTTGCGCATGATATTTACTGCGTAGTTGCTATGATTTTTTCCTGATTACATGCCTGGAATTTTAAGTTGTTAATTGAAATGACAGTAATTTAAAGTTATTAAAAGATTTTGGAAGAAGTTGTTCCTTCCCGTTGATTAATTGTTATTTGATTAAATCACCCATGTTGATTAATCGTTATTAATATGACAAAGGTATAAAGTGTTAAATGTGAACGAAGTTGATAATATTTATTCCTGATCTTAATAAATTGCCTATAATAATCATGCTTAGTGTCACACTTGAGTATTCTAAATTGACCTTTAGCAAGTGTCTAATTTGACCTCTCGTCACTACCTCTCTAAGGTTAGGCGGGCGACTTACTAAGTACACATTGTTTTTGTACTCATGCTACACTTGCCGTGCATTTTATTGCACAGGTACTTTCATAGCAATGTGGAGGATTCGGAGACCTAGGCGAGCTGCATCATCCGGTGACGATCCGCAGTTGGCAGAGTCTTCCTCATACTGTATTTACTTTCATTTTTAAACTTCCTTGTCCAATTTTTATTTCGGACAGGCTTTGTGATGATTCTATAAATTCTTAGAAAGTGCTCATGTACTTGTCACACCGGGTTCTGGGATGTGTTGGGGTATATATTTGCTAAAGTGTAATATTTAAACTATCGTTTTACCTAATAGATTTTTATTTAGTTAATACGTAATAAAGTGCAAGGAAATATTTTTCATAAATTTTTAGACCGGAAATTATTTCGATTACTTAATGATTGACTTGCCTTACAATGATGTCCGGCGCCATCACGACCTTATGGGTTTTGGGTCGTGACAACATGGTATCAGAGCTCTAGGTTCC